>WNWK01001414.1:0-284150 GCA_009830355.1 Cherax destructor
TGCCTGATCCTCTAGCTTTTGCATTAACCTCTTGTGAGGAACTGTTGAACGCCTTCTTGCAGTCCAAGAAAATGCAGTCTATCCACCCCTCTCTCTGTGCTTACTTCTGTTACCTTTGTCATAAAACTCCAGTAGGTTTGTGACACAGGATTTTCTCCTGAAACCGTGCTGGTTGTCGTTTATAGCTTGTGTCCTTCTAGGTGCTCCACCACTCCTCCTGATGATCTTCTCCATGACTTTGCATACTTACACGCCAGTGACACAGGTCTGTAGTTTAATGCCTCGTGTCTGTCTCCTTTCTTAAAAAATTGGGACTACATTTGCCATCTTCCACACCTCAGGTAGTTGCCCAGTTTTCAATGGATGTGTTGAAGATTTTTGTTAGTGGCACACTAACAACTCTGCCCCCTCTCTAAGGACCCACGGAAAAATTTGTCAGGTCCCACCTTTTGAGGTATCGAGTTCACATAGCAGCTTATTCACCACCTCCTGGTTGTGTGTATTTCATCCAGCACTTGTTGGTATACATAATCACTGATTTTCTTTCTTTTTGGGTCACCCTGCCTCGGTGGGAGACGGCCGACTTGTTTAAAAAAAAAAAAAAAAATTGTTGGTATACCTCCCTATTCTGAATTCCGGGAGTCCTTCCTGTCTCCTCTGTAAATACTTCTTTAAATCTCATGTTGAGCTCCTCAAAACCTCTTGGTCATTTCTTGTGAACCCCCCACCTTCCTTCCTCAGTCTGATTACCTGTCCTTGACTGTTGTTTTCCTCCTGATGTGGCTATACAACAGCTTTGGGTCAGACTTGACTTTTGATGCTATGTCATTTCGTATTGTCGCTGAGCCTCCCATCTTACCTGGCATATTCGTTTCTGGCTCTTCGTAATCTCTTTATTTTCCTGGGTCCTTTGTCTTCTGTACTTTTTCCATTCTCTAGTGCACTTAGGTTTTGCCTCCCTACACCTTTGGGTGAAGATAGAGACAGAGATAGACAGAGATAGAGACACAGGCAGAGATAGAGACACAGATAGACAGAGACAGAGATAGAGACAGAGAGAGACAGAGATAGATGGAGACAGAGACAGACAGACAGAATGGGAAAACACAGAGAGACAGAGATAGATGGAGACAGACAGAATAGAGACACAGATACGTAGACAGAGACAGATAGATACAGGCAGAAGGAGATAGAGACAGCCAAAGCAAATCAGCTAGCCAGCCACCAGCCTGCCAAACATCATTACACATGTTCCAGTTGTTTCTCTTTACTTAGGGCATATGTTATAGAACATTCTGGCAGGATGACACTACCATTGGTATCAAAATTGAAAGGATGTTACATTGGTTATCAAGGTTTTGATATTTCTCGGTATCTCCTGCGGTGGAGCACTCTGAAGCTCGCTCATGACTCAGATTATGGCTCGCAACTCAAAGCAAAAATCAATCGAGCGACGGCTCGTACTCGGAAAACTCGTGGTTATGGCACTCGTAAGTCAAGGTACCACTGTACTTTGAAGTGATGAAGCAACCTTCACCATCACCTGTAACTGTGGGGCATGGACCCGCTAGACCCACGCTACACCTGTGGACCACCAAACACCCACACTCGCTCATGGTTTGGGGTGTTTCAGTGATCGGAGGTTGGTGAACTCATTGTGCCCCCAAAACTAGTATATGAACCAGTATAATTACCTGGAGTTATTGTGGACAATTTACCTGAGGCGTTTGACAATGGGGGGCTACGGGATTTTATGCAGGACGGTGCACATTGTCATACCACCAAATCTGTAGTTCAGTTGCTTAAGAATTGTGAAGTGAGGTTCTTTAATGACTTGCCAGGCAATTCCCCAGACCTAAACCCTATTGAGAACCTCTGGTCAATAGTGAAACGAAGTTTACTGGGCAAGGATATCAGTTCCATCCTGCGGCTGGAGGCTGCTCTACATGTGGCATGGAATAATATTCCTCCCCAAACCCTCAAGAATTTGTGTGAGAGTCTTCCAACACAGCTGAGGAACGTGATTAAACGTGAAGGACGAGCACCAAGTATTAAAACTTCATTAAGTGTGCAAATATATATACAGTGGTACCTCTACTTACGAGCAGCTCGAAACTCGAACAATTATGTAAGTGTATTTTTGTAGGTGCTTTTGTAAGTGTATTTTGGGGGTCTGAAATGGATTAACCTAATTTTCATTATTTCTATGGGAAAAATTCCTTCGGTATCGGCACTTGAATAGCCGACTGGAACGAATTTGCTCGTAAGAGAGGTACCACTGTATTATAATCTTTCATGGTATGTGTTTGTGTTTTGATACATGTGTGGGGAGGGGCGGCATAATGCTGTGACAAGCACTTTATATGCATGTGCATGCCTGCGTAGTGTGACCTAAGTGTAAGTAGCAAGATATACCCATTATTCAGCGTGTTTATGAGACAAAAAGAACACCAGCAATCCTACCATTATGTAAAACAGTTGCAGGTTTCCGTTTCACACTCACTTGGCAGGACAGTAGTACAGTGGTACCCGACTACGATGGTCCCCAAACACACCCTTTATGTAAGTTTATTTTTTAAATGCTTTTGTAAGTGTAATTTTGGGGGTCTAAAAGGACTAGTCTATTTTACATCATTTCTTATGGAGATAAATTCGTTTGGTAATGGCACTTGAACAGCATTCTGAATGAAAAAATATTGTAAGTCGGGGTACCACTGTACCTCCCTGGGTGGTTGCTGTCTACCAACCTACTACCTACAAAATATGTTAGTTAAATTATGCTTTTATCTACTTTATTATCAATGTTTATTGCAATACATAACTTTAAATTATGTGCACATTACCATATTATACAGTTTTTCCTTTTTTTTTTTTTTTTTTTTTTAACATTCTGATTTAACGTACACAAACAATCCTCCCTATTAGTCCTTTACATCGAGGGCGTTGTATCTGCAGTTTCAGGATTCTCATCAGCTCGAAGAACCTAATTTCTGCTGATTATAGGGTTCTACTGTACTGATAGTCCAACAACTTTTGATCATTTGTCCCAGACGTCAGAGAATATGTCAACTACACTTCAGACATCATCTTCAACACCCTTCTATGCTTATTCTTACCTTTCTGATAGTCCCCCCACCATTAATTCAGAGTCTCTCTGATGGTGTAACTCATACTGATAAGCTACACAAATTCAACATCTTTCTTCAGTTGCCCTTTCTTCAACATCTCTGCCTCTCCAATCTACCTCACCTTTGCAATGTACCTTTCAGTGACCTACATGTCTAGTAATTCCAAGAATAACAATCTAACAAATATGGTCATTTAAATTGATCACTTATTGTACAGTGTATAGTGGTCTGTTTTGTATGCTGTCATGGAAAGTATGACATGAACAGTTCTTGAAGCTTAATTCATATACAGTGGACCCCCGGCTAATGAAAGGTTTAGTTAACGAAAAAATCGGTTACCGAAAGCTTTTTTCGCTATCGGATAGCGAAAAGCTCGGATAGCGAAACGTATTAGACCTGTCCGCCTGCTCCGCACCTGGCCTGCGCCTGCGCAAGACGCCAGTGTAGCGTTGTTTACCATTAAGAGAACATTATCCAGCGCGCTCTTTCAAACATTCACAATACATTTGGTTTCTTTTTTGGTGGTTTAGTGATTGTCACTGTGAAATAAGTCACCATGGATCCAAAGAAGCTTCCTAGTGGCACCCCAGTGGTAAAGAGAGTGAGGAACACCATCGAACTGAAGAAGGAGATTGTTGAAAAATATGAGAGTGGCGTACGTCTGAGTGATCTTGCCAGGATGTACAAGAAAAGTGCATCTACTATCGGCACTATCCTGTCAAAGAGAAATGAGATCAAGGAAGCTAATGTTGCAAAAGGGGTTGATTTGTTAACGAAACAAAGATCGAAAACAGTGGATGAGGTTGAGAAGTTACTGATGGTGTGGATCAATGAAAAACAGATAGTGGGTGATAGTATTTCTATGGCGATAATTTGTGAAAAGGCAAGGAAGTTGCACGCAGATCTTGTCAAGACAATGCCTGCAACCAGTGGTGAGGCGAGTGATTTTAAAGCCAGCAAAGGCTGGTTTGACACGGTTAAGAACCGTAGTGGCATACACAGTGTTGTGAGGCATGGTGAGGCAGCCAGCTCAGACAAACGTGCAGCTGAAAAAATTGTGCAGGAATTCCAGGGGTTCATAGACACTGAAAAATTTGAACCCCAACAAGTGTTTAATTGTGATGAAACAGGCCTGTTTTTGGAAGAAAATGCCCAACAGGACCTTCATTACTCAGGAGGAAAAGGCACAGCCAGGACACAAGCCTATGAAAGACAGGCTAACTCTTATGATGTGTGCCAATGCCAGTGGTGATTTTAAAGTGAAGCCTTTACTGGTATATCACTCAGAAAATCACAGACCCTTCAAGAAACACAGTGTTGACAAGAATAAATTGTGTGTGCATTGGAAGGCTAACACCAAGGCATGGGTCAATACGGAGATTTTCAAGGAATGGTTGACTGGAGTGTTTGGCCCTAGTGTGAAGAAATACCTCCTGGAAAAGAAATTGGGACTCAAGTGCCTCCTGGTACTGGACAATGCTCCTGCTCATCCTCACAACTTGGAAGAGTTGTTGCCTGACAACTTAAATTTCATCAGAGTGAAGTTCTTGCCTCCTAACACCACTCCTCGCATCCAGCCCATGGACCAGCAGGTCATTGCAAACTTCAAGAAACTGTACACCAAAGCAGTGTTTCAGAAGTGCTTTAATGTGACCAATGACTCTGAATTGACCCTAAGAGAGTTCTGGAAAGATCACTTCAATATCGTGCATTGCATAGGCCTTATAGGTAAGGCTTGGGAGGAAGTGACTTCCAGGACTTTGAACTCTGCTTGGAGACCACTGTGGCCGGATTGTGTTGAAAAGAGGGATTTTGAAGGATTTGAGACTGGCCCTGACCCTGACCCTGACGACCCTGTGCCTGTTGTGGAACATGTTGTGGAAGATATTGTGGCATTGGGGAACAGCCTGGGGTTGGAGGTGAGTGGTGAGGATGTGGAAGAGTTGGTGGAGGAGCACAGGGTAGAGCTAACAACTGAAGAGCTGCAAGAGCTTCATCTGGAACAGCAACAGACCACAGCTGAGGTTATTGCTTCACAGGAGGAGGGAGAGAGAGAGAAGGAGGTGCCTTCTTCAGAGATTAAGGAAATTTGTTCAATGTGGAATAAGGTGCAGACATTTGTTGAAAGACACCACCCTGAGCAAGCTGAAATGAACCTTCTGTGCAACCACTTCAGTGACAGAGCCATATTGCACTTCAGGAAAGTATTAAAAGAGTCGCCAGAAACAGAGGACTCTGGACAGTTATTTTTCTAAGAAGAGTTCTAGTGACTCTCAAGCTGGTTCTAGTGGCATTAAAAGACCAAGAAGGGAAGTAACCCCAGAGAGAGACTTGTTACCTGAAGTCCTTTTGGAGGGGGATTCCCCTTCCAACCACTAACACCCTGCCCCTGTCATCATCCCTATCTTCCAGATGCCTGCAAGTCTCTTCAATAAAGGTAAGTAAATGTTATTTATATTATATTTTGTGTGAATATTTTTTTGTGGAACGGATTAATTGTATTTACATTATTTCTTATGGGAAATAAGGGTTCGGATTACGAAAGGTTCGGATTGAGAAATAGCTCCTGGAACGGATTAATTTCGTTAACCGGGGGTCCACTGTAAACTTGAAATTTACTGACATTTTAAGGACAAAATGGTTTAAATCACAGTGCAGGTACCTATTTATTTTTAATATTCTACATGTAAAGTGTCTGCATTAATTAATGCAATTTTAAATGCAAAAAAATATATATTTGTAATTTAGCTTTTAAGTTACGTACTGTGCCTTTACAAATATTTCTGGTGAAATGACAGAGCCTGTTATTTTATTTGTTTGAAAGTAGGATTAACAGATCATTATCAGATATTATATTTTCTCATTATGTGCAGACATCAAGCCAGCGAATGTGTTCATCACTGCCCAGGGTGTGGTGAAGTTAGGAGACCTGGGCCTGGGAAGGTTCTTCAGCTCCAAGACAACAGCAGCACATTCACTTGTTGGCACACCATACTACATGAGCCCAGAGAGGATCCATGAACATGGCTACAACTTTAAGAGTGACATCTGGTCCTTGGGATGCTTACTGTATGAGGTATGAAGTTTTCTAAGCCATTTGCATCATGTATGAGGTACTGTTTAGTCCTTCAGTAACTTTTGAAATGCTGACATCAAGACCAGATATTAAATAATGTGTTTATATTGCTATAATAATAATAATAATGATAATATAATATTTTTACTTCATTGCAAGTTTACATCGAGATTTTGTAATTACAATCATGAACTGAAGTGCTAAGAGAGCCACTATCATGCCATGGCATTATGGGCAGACTAAATCTAATGGCTTATAGACTACTTAATACTAGAGAAATTGATTGAGTTTCTTTTAGTTAAACATTAGGTTATGTTTATAACAGATAATAAGTTTACTCAAATTATAATGTGAGGAAATTACATTGTGACAAGGTGAAAGTGTTTTGTAGGATGGTTACATCAATAGGATGGTTACATCAATAGTAAATATTGAAATTATATTATGGGAAAATAACACTGAGCATTGTTGAAAGTAGTTTACAGTATGAGTATTTAGTTTAGGGTGAGTAGGTGATTTTTGAGAAGAGTCTTAAATTGATGTTCAGACCAGGTTATTTTAGTATTTACTGGTAATGAATTCCAGATTTTGGGGCCCTTTATGTGCTTAGAATTTTTACACAGGGTGATATGGACACGAGGTATATCAAAAAGTGATCTGTGTCATGGGTCCTGTTAAAGTTGGTGAGGAGAATTTTGAGCGGAGGGTTTATATTTGAGTGTAGAGTTTTATGTATGTAGTAGGCACAAGAATAAGTGTAAATGTTCTTTACGGTGAGTAGTTTTAGACTTTTGAATATTGGTGGAGTATGCTGTCTAAAGTGGGAATTTGTTATCATTCTGACTGCAGCCTTTTGCTGGGTTATGAGCTGTCTCAGGTGATTTAATGTTGTTGATCCCCATGTACAAATTCCATAGGTGAGATAAGGGTAGATGAGTGAATGATACAGTACAAGGAGAGCTGATTGAGGCACATAGTAACATATCTTTGATAGTATGCCTACTGTCTTTTGAGATTTTCTTGGAAATTTGTTGTATGTGTGTTTGGAATTTAAGGTGGATTCCTAGGAATTTTCCCTCTGTGAGTCTTGTGATGGGTGATCCATTGAGCGTTATGTTAAGTGGAACATTTGTAGCTCTGTTTCCAAACTGAATGAAATAGGTCTTGTCAGTATTGAGAGTAAGCTTATTAGTCGTCATCCAGGTAGATGTTTTCTGTAATTGAACATTAACAGTGTTGGCCAGTATGACTGGGTTTGGGTGAGAGAAGACATATATAGTGTCATCTGCAAATAATATGGGTTTGAGTAGTTGTGATGCTTTCGGTAGGTCATTGATGTAAATGAGGAATAGGAGTAGTCCTTGTGGGACACCGACTATAATTTGTTGTGTGCAAGAGTTAGCTCCATTTGAGTACACGTATTGGCTTCTGTTACTAAGGTATGACTTTAGGTAGTTTTAGGTAGTTGAGTGAGTGCCCTCTTATACCATAGTGTGCTAATTTTGTGAGCAGTAAATCATGGTCGACTGTATCAAAAGCTTTACGTAAATCAATGAAGATTCCCAGTGGGACTTCTTTCTTCTCAAGAACAGTGTATATTAGCTCTAGCATGTGTATAATAGCATCATTTGTGCTTTTGTTAGTCCTGAATCCAAACTGACAGGGGTTGAGTACGTTGTGTGAGACGAGGTAGGAATAGATCTGCCTATGAATTAATTTTTCAAAGATTTTAGAGAGCAGAGGTAAGTTAGATATTGGTCTATAATTATTCAAGTCTGCTTGATCACCTCCTGTGTGGATCGAGGTGACCCTCGCTATTTTGAGAATTTATGGGAAGGTGGAGGATTCAATGGATTTGTTGAAGAATGTTGCAATAATTGGTGACAGTACATGAGAAGCTTTTTTGTACATAAAAGGTGGTAAGCTGTTTATGTCTCCTGCCTTGTTTTTAAGGGTGTTGATGATGAGCGAGACTTCTATTGGGTTGGTTGGAGCTAAGAATAGTGTATTCGGGTAGGTGTTGGTGAGGTAGTCTGATAGACAGGTGTTCGAGCTTGGGATATTACTCGCTAGATTCTTTCCTATGGTAGAGAAAAAACATTAAGTCTGTTTGCTGTTTCAGTCAGTGGGAGTAGGGGTTCATCTGATTTTATTAATTTGATAGTTTTGTTTTTGGATATCTTTTTATTTCCTAGAATTTCAGATAGGGTTTTCCAGGTCTTTTTCATATCACCTTTTATGTTATGTAGTCTGTTCTCATAATACAATTTTTTTGACCTTATCAGGCTGGTAAGGATTGACGAGTAGCGTTTGTTTGAATTGGTCTCTGGTTATTTGACCCCTTCTGTACTGTTTTTCATATTGGTGCTTTTTGTTAATGGATTTAAGGATGCTGGGTGTTAGCCAGGGAATGTTAAGTCTCTTAGCTGTGATCTGTTTAGTTTTTTAGGGCAATGCTTGTTATAGAGGTAGTGGGTTTTTTTAAGGAAATTCTTAATTATGCCAGTCGATGTTATAAAGTTATTAACAGCTGACTTGTTATGTAGTCTGAAGTCTTGGGGCAATTTACCTAGGTTGGTTTTGAGAAAGGTAGGGTAGTGGTCTGTGGTGTTGTCTGTGATTATGCCTGATTTTAAAAGGGATATAGTGTTAGTCCAGATGTGGTCTAATAAGGAGATACTAGTCTCAGAGATTCTTGTAGGTTTTGATATTGTTGGTAGTAACAAGCAGTTGCTCATAGTGTTTGTGAATTCAGTTACTTGTGTGTCCTGGTCATGTAGGAGATTTATGTTGAAATCTCCTGTGAGCAGCAAATGGTCTTTGTTCATGTGTGCATCAGTTATCAGGTTTCCTAATTTTTCACTAAAGTGGTGAATGTTTGACTGTGGTACTCTGTAGATGTTTATCATTGTGAGGGGTTTTTGCAGGTCTTTTGATTTAAATTTAGCTATAATATATTCTCCATGTTCATCCCTTGTGCAAGAGTAATTGATACATTAAAATTGATCCAAATAATATATAGCTATTCCACCCCCTCGCTGGTCTGTCCTACAGTTGTGTATGGCTGTGTAACCTGGAATGTCATAGACATCTGTAAGTGTATACACCAGGGTAGAAAGTAACCAGGGTAGTGTGTACACCAGGATTGTGTGTACACTAGGGTTGTGTATACACCAGGGTAGTGTGTACACCAGGGTAGTATGTACACCTTCACCGCACGCATAAGTGCGATAAACCACCTCAACTACTGGGAACGCTTGAAGTTCCTAAACCTGTACTCTCTAGAACGCAGGCGGGAGAGATACATTATTATATACACATGGAAAATTCTCGAGGGCTTAGTACCAAACTTGCACACAAAAATCACTCCCTACGAAAGCAAAAGACTCGGCAGGCGATGTAACATCCCCCCAATGAAGAGCAGGGGTGCCACTAGCACGTTGAGGGACAACACAATAAGTGTGAGGGGCCCAAGATTGTTCAACTGCCTCCCAGCATACATCAGGGGGATTACCAACAAGCCCCTGGCTGTCTTCAAGCAGGCACTGGACAGGCACCTCAAGTCGGTACCTGATCAGCCGGGCTGTGGTTCGTACGTTGGACTGCGTGCCGCCAGCAGTAACAGCCTGGTTGATCAGGCTCTGGTCCAACAGGAGGCCTGGTCACAGACCGGGCCGCAGGGGCGTTGACCCCTGGAATTCTCTCCAGGTAGACTCCAGGTAGACACCAGGACAGTGTTTACACCAGGGTTGTGTATACACCAGGCTTTAGCCAGGTCTCAGTGAGTGTGATAATTGACATACTGGTATGCAGGGATTTGAGTAGTGCTGTGAGGTCATCGTAATGTTTGCTCAAAGATCTAACATTGTAATTAAAGATAGTTATGTTATTGTTGGCTCTGAGTAATGTCTTTGCTTTATCTGCTGTGTAATAATTACAGTTGCTGTTGGATACATGTAAGTCATTTAATAAGAGGTTGATATCAAGATCAATGCTTGTAATCATAAGATTTAGTGTGATTCTATAACTAGACTTAAGAACAATGTATTATGGTAAACTTAATAATATGATACTTGATTAATTAATCTTACTAGCTATTGGATTAACATAATTTTGAACAATAGTCACAGAGATATAGGATATTCTTACAATGTTGATGATATACTATTGAACTGGCTATTGAAATGGTTGGAGTAATTACTATGACTAGTATTAAATTGTTATGGAACAATTATTTGGATTCAATATTGTACTGGTTGTAATTTTAGAATTTATAAAAAGCAATATAAAGTACAGTGGATCCTCGGTTTTCATGCACCTCCAAACTTGAACAATTATGTAAATGTATTTTTGTAAGTGCTTTTGTAAGTGTACTTTTGGGGGTCTGAAATGACTAATCTAATTTACATTTGTCCTTATGGGAACAAATTCGTTCGGTAATGGCACTCAAACAGCATTCTGGAATGAATTTTAAACGAAAACCGAGGGTCCACTGTAATTGAATGTTAAGAACTATTCTAAGAGAATATAGAGATTAATTGTACAAAAGTAAAATGGACTAATAGTAAAAAATGTTTTTAAACAAATTTTAAGCAATTAGTGATTAATAATACTGTACAGTGGACCCTCGGTTTTCGCCGAAAATTCTTTCCAGAATGCTGCTCAAGTGCCATTACCGAACAAATTTACTTCCTTAAGAAATAATGTCACGTAGGTTAGTCTATTTCAGACCCCCAAAAATACACTTGCAAAAGCACTTACGAAAATACACTTACATAAAAGGGCGAGTTTGGAGATGACCGAAAACCGAGGGACCACTGTACAGTGGACCCTCGGTTAACGAAATTAATCCGTTCTAGGAGCTATTACTTAATCTGAATCTTTTGTAATCCGAACCCTTATTTCCCATAAGAAATAATGTAAATACAATTAATCCGTTCCAGACATCCAAAAATATTCACAAAAAATACATTTTTTAAAGAATAACTATAGTTTTACATACAGAAAATACACACAAATACTACATACAATATTAAATTTATAAATAAATATTGAAATAAACATTTAAAATAACATTTACTTACCTTTATTGAAGAGACTTGCTGGCATCTGGAAGATAGGGAGGAGGACAGGGGGAGGGGTTAGTGATTGGAAGGGGAATCCCCACTCCCTGCATGCCTGCTGCACTCCCTGCTACACTCCCTGCATGCCTGCTACACTCCCTGCATGCCTGCTACACTCCCTGCATGCCTGCTACACTCCCTGCATGCCTGCTACACTCCCTGCATGCCTGCACACTCCCTGCATGCCTGTACACTCCCTGCATGCCTGCTACACTCCCTGCATGCCTGCTACATCATCCTGCTACACTCCTGCATGCCTGCTACACTCCCTGCATGCCTGCTACACTCCCTGCATGCCTGCTACACTCCCTGCATGTCTGCTACACTCCCTGCATGCCTGCTACACTCCCTGCATGCCTGCTACACTCCCTGCATGCCTGCTACACTCCCTGCATGCCTGCTACACTCCCTGCATGCCTGCTACACTCCCTGCATGCCTGCTACATCCCTGCATGCCTGCTACACTCCCTGCATGCCTGCTACACTCCCTGCATGCCTGCTACACTCCCTGCATGCCTGCTACACTCCCTGCATGCCTGCTACACTCCCTGCATGCCTGCTACACTCCCTGCATGCCTGCTACACTCCTGCATGCCTGCTACACTCCCTGCATGATGCTACACTCCCTGCATGCCTGCTACACTCCCTGCATGCCTGCTACACTCCCTGCATGCCTGCTACACTCCCTGCATGCCTGCTACACTCCCTGCATGCCTGCTACACTCCCTGCATGCCTGCTACACTCCCTGCATGCCTGCTACACTCCCTGCATGCCTGCTACACTCCCTGCATGCCTGCTACACTCCCTGCATGCCTGCTACACTCCCTGCATGCCTGCTACACTCCTGCATGCCTGCTACACTCCCTGCATGCCTGCTACACTCCCTGCATGCCTGCTACACTCCCTGCATGCCTGCTACACTCCCTGCATGAATGCTACACTCCCTGCATGAATGCTACACTCCCTGCATGAATGCTACACTCCCTGCTTGAATGCTACTCTCCCTGCATGCCTGCTACACTCCCTGCATGCCTGTTACACTCCCTGCATGCCTGCTACACTCCCTGCATGCCTGCTACACTCCCTGCATGCCTGCTACACTCCCTGCAAGCATGCTACACTCCCTGCATCCATGCTACACTCCCTGCATGCATGCTACACTCCCTGCATGCTACACTTTCTGCATACCTGCTACACTCCCTTCATACCTGCTACACTCCCTGCATACCTGCTACACTCCCTGCATACCTGCTACACTCCCTGCATACCTGCTACACTCCCTGCATGCATGCTACACTCCCTGCATACCTGCTACACTCCCTGCATACCTACTACACTCCCTGCATACATGCTACACTCCCTGCATACCTACTACACTCCCTGCATACATGCTACACTCCCTGCATACATGATACACTCCCTGCATACATGCTACACTCCTTGCATGCATGCTACACTCCCTGCATGCATGCTACACTCCCTGCATGCATGCTACACTCTTAAATTCCATCGTGTTTCTCACTTTCTTTACCAAAGGACTGGCACTAGGAGCTTTCTTTGGGCCCATGGTAGCTTATTTAGTAGTCACACACAATAATCAAGGGCCAAAAACAATGAATTGTTAATAAATGTTTTGTATGAACTCCTGGGATGATGTTCACTCAAGCATAAACAATGCTACACTGCGTGACAATGTGCGTGGGTGGTGGTCTAGCGGGCTTTGCATGTGCAGGGCACTGGTGGACAGGTTCTGTACCAAGCACGAAAACGGAGGTAATCAACGAAAACGGAGGCAAAATTTCCCCGAAAAAACTGCACGAAAACTGAAACACACGAAAACGGAGGGTTGACTGTATTACGAAATGTACCGTATGAACGTGTAGGGCGATGTTCACTTGCTCAGAAGCAATGCCACACTGACTGTGGATGGTTTGGAATGGTGTGTGTGGCCGCTCAGCCGCTTGTACGTGTTTGAGATGAACGACTATTTTCAAGGCAAATGACGAATTTCAAGGCTATATTTTGACAAAAAAACGTTACGAAAATCAAAATTTATGAAATCCAAGGCTTACGATAATCAAGGGTCCACTGTATTTAGGTATGCATACTGGTCATAGAGCCCGTCATAATTCTGAGTCGTCGGTAAACAAGTATGTCGCTAAGTGAGGAGAAGCTGTAATTTATACAGGAGAAGGGGTTACTATCTCCTTGCTCCCAGCATTTAAGTCACCTCTTACGACGCACATGGCTTATGGAAGAAGAATTCTTTTCCACTATCCCAAGGAGAATATGTACTACATCTTTCTTCTTTCTTTCAACAAATCGGCCGCTTCCCACCAAGGCGGGGTGGCCCAAAGAGAAAAACAAAAGTTTCTCTTTTTAACTTTAGTAATGTATACAGGAGAAGGGGTTACTAGCCCCTTGCTCCCGGCATTTTAGTCGACTCTTACGACACGCATGGCTTACGGAGGAATAATTCTGTTCCACTTCCCCATGGAGATAAGAGGAAATAAGAACAAGAACTAGTAAGAAAATAAAAGAAAACCCAGAGGGGTGTGTATATATATGCTTGTACATGAATGTGTAATGTGACCTAAGTGTAAGTAGAAGTAACAAGACATGCCTGAAATCTTGCATGTTTATGAGACAGAAAAAAGACACCAGCAATCCTACCATCATGTAAAACAATTACAGGCTTCCGTTTTACACTCATTTGGCAAGACGGTAGTACCTCCCTGGGTGGTTGCTGTCTACCAACCTACTACCTAGGATGTACTATATATATACAGTGGTACCTCGACTTACGATATTTTTTCATTCCAGAATGCTGTTCAAGTGTCATTACCAAACGAATTTATCTCCTTAAGAAATGTTGTAAAATAGACTAGTCCTTTTAGACCCCCAAAATTACACTTACAAAAGCATTTAAAAAAATAAACTTACATACAAGGGTGAGTTTGGGGACTATCGTAAGTCGAGGTACCACTGTATATATATTTTTTTTAACAAACTGGCTGCATCCCATCAAGGCAAGGTGACCTAAAAAGAAAAATGAAAGTTTCTTTTTTTAAATTTAGTAAAGTGCACAGGAGAAGGGGTTACTAGCCCCTTGCTCCCGGCATTTTAGTCACCTCTTACGACACGCATGGCTTAAGGAGGAAGAATTCTTTTCCACTTCCCTATGGAGAATACTACATTTTTTTATTTTAACATGTCGGCTGTTTCCCACCGAGGCAAGGTGACCCCAAAAAGAAAAAAAAGCTTTCATCATCATTCAACACTTTCACCATCACTCGTACATAATCACTGTCTTTGCAGAGGCGCTCAGATACGACAGTTTAGACGTCCCTCCAAACTGCCAGTATCCTAAAACCCTCCTTTAAAGTGCAGACATTGTACTTCCTATTTTCAGGACTCAAGTCCAGCTAACCAGTTTCCCTGAATCCCTTTACAAAATATGACCCTGCTCACACTCCAACAGTTTGAGGTCCCGAAAACCATTCATCTCCATTCACTCCTATCTAACATGCTCACACATGCTTGCTGGAAGTCCAAGCCCCTTGCCCACAAAACCTCCTTTACCCCCTCTCTCACCCTTTTTCAGGGATAACCCCTACCCCACATTCTTTCCCCAATAGATTTATATGCTCTCCAAGTCATTCTACTTTGTTCCATTCTCTCTAAATGACTAAACCACCTCAACAGCTTCTCTTCAGCCCTCTGACTAATACTTTTAGTAACTCCACTCCTCCTCTTAATTTCCACACTATGAATTCTCTGTATAATATTTACACCACACATTGCCCTTAGACACGACATCTCCACTGCCTCCAGCTGCCTCCTCGCTGCAGCATTTACAACCCATGCTTCAGACCCATATACGAGTGTTAGTACCACTATACTCTTGTACATCATTCCCTTCTTTGCCTCCATGAATAACGTTCTTTGTCTCCACTGATACCTCAACGCACCACTCACTTTTTTTCTTTCATCAATTCTATTGTTTACCTCATCCTTCATAAACCCATCCACTGACAAGTCAACTACCAAATATCTGAAAACATTCACTTCTTCCATACTCCCTCCCTCCAATGTGATATCCAATTTTTCTTTATCTAAATTGTTTGATACTCTCATCACCTTACTCTTATCTTTGTTCACTTTCAACTTTCTACCTTTACACACCCTCCCAAACTTGTCCACTGACCTTTGCAACTTTTCTTTAGAATCCCCCAAAAGCACAGTATCATCAGCAAAAAGTAACTGTGTCAACTCCCATTTTGTATTTGATTCCCCATAATTTAATCGCACCCCTCTCCCCAACACCCTAGCATTTACTTCTACAACCCCATATATAAATATGTTAAACAACCATGGTGACATTACACATCCCTGTCTAAGACCTACTTTTACTAGGAAGTAATCTCCCTCTCTCCTACACACCCTAACCTGAGCCTCACTATCCTCATAAAAAATCTTTACAGCATTTAGTAACTTACTACCTATTCCATACACTTGCAACATCTGCCACATTGCTTCCCTATCCACTCTATCATATTCATTTTCTAAATCCATAAATGCAATGAAAACTTCCCTACCTTTATCTAAATACTGTTCACATATATGCTACAATGTAAACACCTGATCTACACATCCCCTACCCACTCTAAAGCCTCCTTGCTCATCTGCAATCCTGCTCTTTCAACACACCAGCTGTATCCTACTGAGGCGGGGTGGCCCAAAAGGAAAAACAAAAGTTTCTCCTTTTACATTTAGTAACATATACAGGAGAAGGGGTTACTAGCCCCTTACCTATAAGGCCTATGCAGTTGTAGATATTGAAGTGATTCTTCCAGAACTCTCTAAGGGTCAATTCAGTGTCTGAGGTCATTTCAAAGCACTTCTGAAACACTGCTTTGGTGTACAGTTTCTTGAAGTTAGAAATGACCTGTTGGTCCATGGGCTGGAGAAGAGGAGTGGTGTTAGGAGACAAGAACTTCACTTTTATAAATTTGAAGTCCCTAGACATTTGGTCTTCCAAGTCTGGAGGATGTGCAGGAGCATTGTCCAGTACCAGGAGGCACTTGAGTCCCAAATTGTTATCCTGAAGGTATTTTTTCACACTTGGGCCAAACACATCATCAACCCAATCTTTGAAGATTGACCTTGTTACCCATGCATTTTTATTTGATTTCCACATCACACACAATCTTTTCTTGTGAACATTGTGTTTCTTGAACACACTGGGAGTTTCAGAGTGATACACAAGTAAAGGCTTCACTTTGAAATCCCCACTTGCATTGCCACACAACATGAGAGTTAACCTGTCTTTCATAGGCTTGTGTCCTGGCAGTGTAATAAACATCTGTGTGTGATGGTCGATCATTTCACCAGATATTGTGAGTTAGTTCCTATTCCAGACAAGACTGCTGAGACAGTAGCTAAAGCGTTTAAGGAACGTATAATATGTAGACACACCACTCCTAAATCCTTAGTATCCGATAATGGAGGTGAATTTTGCAACGAGATTCTAGAAAACCTATGTGCCTTGTATAAGATTACTAAATCTACCATTGTTCCACACCATCCTGCCAGCAATGGTTTAGCGGAAAGAACTAATAAAAAAGTACTCGATGTCTTGAGAGCCACTGTTAATCCCAATAGTTCAACCTGGGATGAAGTTATACCTGATGTTCAATGTGCTATAAATTCTGCTTTCAATGCTTCTATAGGTGATACGCCGCATTATGCACTGTACGGTGTTGACAAGCGTTTGCCTTACGAGTTGTTATATTCTAATCCAAAACCGTCGTATAACCCTGATGATTTCATAGCAACTCGTACCAGCCAAGCTCAGAGTGTTTTCAGAAGAATCCGTGAAACACTTCATAAGTCAACAGCAGAATTTACTAGAGTAACTAATACTAAAGCCAAACCGACTAAAGTTCAAGTAGGGTCCAGAGTCATGTTGTTCAACTTTAACAAAACTTCAGCAATGCCTAAATTAGACCAAAAGTTTGTTGGCCCGTATCGAGTAGTTGAATATATCAAGGGCAATAAGTATAAAGTTAGAGAACTTAGTACGGGTAGGTGTAAAGAATCGCATCTAGATCATATGAAGTTAGTATGTGACGAAGACGAAGCCCCTGACGACGAGACTGTTGTGACTGACAATGATAATCCGTCTGACCCAGTACATTCAACTTCTAGTAGTGAGTCAGAGGGACAACCTGATTGTCGTTACTCCTTGCGTACACGACAAGTGTTGAGAAACCCCCAAGTATCATTTGTTGATATCAGTGTAGACCCTCCTCAATCAGAAGTTGAGTTACCTACTGTAACAGAGTTTGATCCACCCAGAGATGATAACCATTCTGTATATGTAAACCTTACCCTAGCAGAGTTGGGGTTAAATGTAAATAGACTGTACAATTAGATGATTGAGTTAAGAGAAATTGTCGACTGTGTGTTTTGTTACTAAGTGTTCATTATCTAGAATTTTTTTTTTTGTGTGTTCATGTTCCCTGCGAGTTCTGAGCTTTAACAGTTGACCGTGCTAGCCGAGTCTCTCTTTTCTGTTAAAACTTCTTCCTTGTAAATATATTTATTCTTCCTCAGAACCCGCTGAGTGCATGAATATAGATTGATCGATCAAATTTGCAATTGTTTTATATATAATCCATTATATCTAGATCCATTAAATTTCTCTTATGTACCATTAACTCAAGAAGTGCGAGAGTAAGATTAATCTTGATTAGTTCAAAGTTATAATGTGTTTGCTATTGTATAAATTCATCCAGTACCACCTGTCTGTTCAGCCTATAGAGTTGTATAGTATGCCGAGACGTCATACGATAACATGGCCGAGCTGTCGTGTCAGTATCATATATACACTTGTGAAGTGTATCTTTCCTTTTATACAGCTGGTCCCTTTGCGTGTGACGTCACGGTACCCGCTGACGTCAGAGGCTCAGCGCATGTGCACAGCCTCTCATAGGCACTCTCGGCTCACTAACGTTAGACCTACAGGCGAGACAGACGGTGTGCTGGACTCTCCTTCACTTACTGTAAATATACCGTAACCATCCAACAAGGAGTATCTTTGACCTTCTATATATCTCTCCCAAGACCCACACGACAGTATTTCTCACTCTCTTTGCCACAGGAACTTTACTAGGAACTTTCTTGGGAGCCATGGTTACTTATTTCGCAGTTGCACTGGCAAAAAACAATGGAAAACAAGCAAAATGTTTGTATGAATGAGCAGAAGCTTCCTCACGTACTGAGAGACACAAACAAACTGAAGCGCAAGCGGCCCCAGCCGGCGGGTTGACGCGTCTAATACGGCCG
The DNA here is from genome assembly GCA_009830355.1 of Cherax destructor. Classification (NCBI taxonomy): domain Eukaryota; kingdom Metazoa; phylum Arthropoda; class Malacostraca; order Decapoda; family Parastacidae; genus Cherax; species Cherax destructor. The sequence goes on from WNWK01001414.1 coordinate 18,679, forward strand.
CTAACTGGAATAACGGCTGCTAACCGGGAGCCGTAAAACTGGCCGCTAACCGAGTTGGCCGCTAACAGGAACGGCCACTAACCGAGGGTTCACTGTATATGCTTGTACATGCATGTGTATTGTGGCCTAAATGTAAGTAGAAGTAGCAAGACATACCTGAAATCCTGCATGTTTATGAGACAGAAAAAAGACACCAGCAATCGTACCATCATGTAAAACAATTACAGGTTTTCATTTTACACTCACTTGGCAGGACGGTAGTACCTCCCTGGGTGGTTGCTGTCTACCAACCTACTACCTATAACTCAATAAACTTATTCCCCTATAATTTTTACAATCTCTTTTGTCCCCCTTCCCTTTATATAAAGGAATTATACATGCTCGCTGCCAATCCCTAGGTACCTTCCCCTCTTTCGTACATTTATTAAACAAAAATTCCAACCACTCCAACACTATCTTCCCCTTCTTTTAACATTTCTGTCATGATCCCATCAGTTCCAGCTGCTTTGCCCCTTTTCATTCTACGTAATGCTTAACGCACCTCCCCCACACTCACATTCTGCTCTTTTTCACTCCTAAAAGATATTATACCTCCCTGGCCAGTGCATGAAATTACTGCCTCCCTTTCTTCATCGACATTTAAAAGTTTCTCAAAATATTCCCGCCATCTACCCAATACCTCCAGCTCCCCATCTACTAACTCCCCTACTCTGTTTTTAACTGACAAATCCATTCATTCCCTAGGCTTTCTTGTTTATCTCATATGCTACCTTTTTCTCTTTTATTGCACCCTTTATCTCATCATTCCACCAATTACTCCTCTTTCCTCCTGCACCCACTCCTCTATAGCCACAAACTTCTGCCTTTATTTAAATAGGAGGGGTTTACCCTAGATTCAAGAAATGAAGAAGATTAATTTTATGCCTCTTGGTATTAAGGCCTACTATAACAAATTACAAAACAGTAATTTCTGATAATTTTTGCTGCTGACACTTGGAAGATCCATTATAATTTAATAAAAATGGGCCATATTTACAAACAGTGCTACACAAGAGCTTATCTATGCATTTGTACTGTAGTACAGTGGACCCCCGAGTTTCGTAAAAACTTCACTCCTGAAGTCTGCTCAAGTGCCATTACCGAACGAATTTACTCCCTTAAGGAAAAATTTCACGTAGGTTAGTCTATTTCAGACCCCCAAAAATACACTTCCACAAGAACTTACAAAATTATACTTACATAATTGCACGATTTCCGGGGTATTCGTTAACCGAGGGTCCACTGTATACTATACACACTGGAGAAGAATCCTTCCTTCATTAGCCATTCGTGTTCATAAGAGGCGACTAAAATGACAAGAGCAAGGGGCTAGTAACCCCTTCTCCTATATAAATTACTAAATGTAAAAAGAAGAAAAACTTTACATTTTTTCTTTTCCGGGTCACTGCCTCAGTGGGAGATCCCCCTTTATGTTAAAAAGAAAAAAAACATCGTAATAGAGAAAATAAGTTTTTCCATGACTTCTTCCGTCTTGTTAGGTCATCTCTTATTTATGTCAATGTGGGTATCAATAAATTATGAGCCTAATGTAAAAAAAAAAAAAAAAAATTTTTGTTAGACATCTCAGTATTGCTAGTTTTATTTAGGTTAGTGTTAGAACCTCTTTGCACCCCAGGAATAATAATTTCCCCAAAATTAAAGCACACAACTGATTGTTACATCAGAAACAGCTAAATTATCATTGAAGTATCTTTTTGTAACTAATTGGGGAGAAACCTTGCTTGAGCTACAATATTCTTAAATCACTGCCTTTGGATACAATGCCTTATGTTAATTCTAAAATAAATTTTCTTAAGCCATGTGAATTGCATTGCATCTTTTGTTTACAGATGGCAGCCTTGCAAAGTCCATTTTATGGAGATAAGATGAATCTCTACTCACTCTGCAAAAAAATTGAAACCTGTGATTACCCTCCCCTTCCTTCAGACCATTACTCATCCCAGGTTAGTATTTTTTTCTTTTGTGTATGTGCATAATCATACATGTTATAATCGGAATATGTAATGTACGTACTTGTAACAGGTTTTAAGACTAGACTTTTTTTTGACTGCTCGGTCACCCGAGCTGTTGTTGCTACCAGCCCAAAGGTTGCAAAGGAGCAAACTCAAATTTTGAAGTATTAGAGCATGTGACATTGTACTAGGAAGGGCATAAATCTACAGAAATGAAGCCAGGGCTAAGATTCATGTTAGTGACACTATGAAACATGAATCGGTGGCCTGGCTTTGTTAATGCTAATAATAATAATAATACGTAATACTAATATCTTTATTTACTACAAGTACATGTACATGGTATACAGGCCTATCTGACCTCAATGACATACTACTATATAGAAAGCCCCTTGTTATGCAGAGCATTTCGGGCAAATTAGGTCCTTGTCCCAGGATGCAACCCACACCAGTCGACTAACTCCTAGGTACCCATTTTACTGATGGGTGAACATAGACAACTGGTGTAAAGAAACACGCCCAATGTTTCTACCCTCGCTGGCAATCGAACACAGACCCTCGCCGTGTGAAGCGAGAGCTTTAGCTGCCAGGGTTGTTCTTAGTATTACATGTGTGTTTGTTTTAACCATCTCCCACTGAGGTAGGGTGATCCAAAAAAAGAAGAAACACTTTCAGTATCATTTACTCTATCACTGTCTTGCTGGAAGCATGCAGATACTATAGTTTAGATGCCCTTCAGAGTGCAGGCACTGTACTTTCCACCTCCAGAACTCAGATTTGACCAGCCGATTTCCCTGAATATCCTTCACAAAATGTTGCCTTGCTCACACTCCAACAGCTCATCAAGTACTAAAAACCATTTGCCTCCATTCACCCTATCTGACACACACACACATGCCTGTTGGAGTTCCAAGCCTCTTGCACACAAAACCTTCTTTAATAACTATCTTCACTTTGATTTTCACTGTGATTGCTGTTGTAAATTATATGGACAGTATATGGGAAGCAGAGTACAGTGGTACCTCGCGTTACGAGCTTAATTCGTTTCAGAAGGCTGTTCGAGTGCTGATACCGAACGAATTTGTTCCTATAAGGAATAATGTAAATTAGATTAATCCGTTTCAGACCCCCAAAAATACTTACAAAAACACTTACAGAAATACACTTATATAACTGTTCGAGTTGGGAGCTGCTTGTTTGTCGAGGTACCACTGTATTATTAATCTTTTATTTATGGGGAAACTCTAAACCATTAGGGGTTATACAGCACCTGGGAAATGGAAGGTAATCTTCTTTAATTCAAAGAAGGGAAGGGTACCTTCAATACCTAGGATCAAGAATCCTTCACCAGGGCTGAAGTATAATTCTGAAATCTTTGAACTGTAAAATCAAATAGTGTGTCTTATTCATTTGTTCATTTTTCATTTTGATAGCTTGGCTAGATTATTTCCACCACTTTGATGATCATGCTCTGACATAACACTCACCTTATCTTATTTTTTTTAGAATCTAATGACAACTTCAGTATTTTCAGGGGCTTCTAAAACTTCTATAATGTTTTTTTCTTATATTTTTCAGCTTAGAACGTTGGTGGATAACTGCATAAATCCTGAACCAGACAATAGGCCAGATATCGTTCATGTGTATGGTGTTGCTCGAGAAATGCACAATCAAACACAGTCGCCAAGTTCTTGTGGCTCTGCAATGTCTGCTGCCCGCATATCAAATGCAGAAGACAAGAGTATTGATGAAAGTAGACGTAGTTTAGAAGAGATTAAACTTAAAGACTAGCAACGCGCAAACTGGCGTAGGTATGCACGGCGTGACGATAAAAATGAAAAGAACACTCCAGGTACATACAATGCTTGGAATGAAACCAATACATCTGTAGTTTCTCCTGTCTTAGACAAAGGTGGAAATTTGGATGCTGGGATCCTAGGTCCTGCCACTGGAACAAATACAATAGGTGATGTATGGTCTCGTGCCCCTAAATTTCTTACTCCATCAGATTCTTATGAGAGCATTGGAAACAGTCGCAGTCGCAGTCGCAGACGAACTTCAAGCTCCTCAGATAAGTCAGAGAGCACAGGACAACAGCGTCCTCCAATACGTACTCGCCTTCCCGGAAGTTCACGAGATGACCTCTCACTTATTTCTATTTCAAATGCCAGTGACATGAGGAATTCCTCATCACGTGAGATGTTGGTCACACCACCTCATGGGGCAGGGATGTACCCACCTAGGAACCGCTACAATGTCAAGCTCCCACCCCTCAGCAAGAGAGAATATTAGACCTTCTACAGTATGTACACTGGAGTGTTTTATTTTTGGTGTCTTAGTACAACAGTTCTGAGGTAATTGCCAAATTTTTTGTTTAAATTGTGCTCTTAGCTAAACATTGACAAAAAATTATGAGAAGGAAATATTCAAAATTTCAGCTTAGAATTGATTCACTTGAATCACTGCCATTAGCAGAACTTTATCAGAAATTATTTGTGAAAAAAATGTTTAATAGGAATCTAGCATTCTGCATTTTCTTAAACGAGACACAAAGTGATTTTGTTGTTAACGTGCATACATATGCCAGTTGAGGTTAATGAAAGAATGAATGGAATTTCTCTAATTGATATTCTTAGTGTTGAGTGGAGAATATTAGTTTTTTAGCTATACATACTGGGGAGTGAATGATTATGTGAAAGGAAGTTTATAACTAAAGCACTTACCCACATTATTGGTTGTATGATGTGGATTTCTAACTGTCAATGATCATCCATTTTTCTGTGATAAAATGGTTAGACCTTTTCATGTAAACTTCTTTGGCCTGTGTAAGTCTGCATATAATATTGGTTATATTTTTTGCTATATAAGGGAGGGTAGAATACAGAGGTTTCAAAAAATATCTTTACATAAACAGGGTTAGTAGTCAATACACAAATGAATTCTCACTCAAATAGACACTTGCCTCATTAACTGAATCAATAAATGGGTTTATATTTTTCTTAGTAAGCAGGCACCACACAGATGAACACTCAGGTTATGAATGAATGTTCTATGTGCTCATTCATCTTCCACACTCACTACATATCTGCTATCACTTGTAAAACATACATCTTTGATTTGTTTTAAGACTGCCCTGATTTCTGAACATGGTAAACACATGAATGTGTTATGGGCAAGCTAAAAGTTCCGTATCTTCGGGGTCAACTATCTGAGATACTGAATTCTTTTTTTTTAATTAAATTTTTAACACTAATATTACCTGTTATTCAAACAAAATGCTAAGGCAGTTTTTATAAATTGGGCTAATAGTCATAGGTCGCTAACATTATTATGAAAGTAGATTTGAAAATAAAATAGTACTCATGCTTGAGCTAGAAACTTATTTACAAAAGTATTTTATCAAGCTTTTTGAAATATTATAGGTACGTACTGCATTTATATCTGTTCTTTCAAATTCTCATTGTGAATTAATTAGATTTAACTGCAATAATATTTGGAACTACAGATATCATTCAGATTAATTGCAGTGTGATGTAGTTTGTCTATTATTTTATGAAAAAAAAGAGAAAAGGGTATACGTAATAGAAAGAAAACTGAGCAACTAGGATAAATTTTTGTTAAAAATAAACTTTACAACTTTGTGAATATAGTTTGGAATTCCAGTCTTTCAAAGTTGGTCAGTTGTAACAGTTACACAGACCAGAATGTGTACAGCAAAGCACTGGATATTTCTCTTACACAAGTACAGTGGACCCCCGAGTAACGAGCACCCCGGAAATTGTACAATTATGCAAGTATAATATTGTAAGTGCTTTTGTAAGTGTATTTTTGGGGGTCTGAAATGGACTAACCTACTTGACATTATTTCTTAAGGGAGTAAATACGTTCGGTAATGGCACTTGAGCAGGCTTCTGGAATGAATTTTGCTCGTTACTCGGGGGTCCACTGTATACCAGATATCCAGACCCCTAGCACTCAGAACCTACTTTACCCCCACCCTCCACCCCAGATTTATACACCTTCTTAGTCATCCTATTTTGCTCCATTCTTTCTTAATGTCCTGAGCACCTCAACAACCCATCCTCAGCCCTCTGAATAATATTTTTGGTAATCCAATACCATCTAATCTCGAAGCTCCAAATTCTCTATATACAGTAGGGCCCCACTTATACGGCAGGTTAGGTTCCAGGCTACTGCTGGAAAGCAGACATCGCCGGAAAGAAGAACGCCATTTTTTTCCACTTATAAATGCATACAAATGCCAGATAACAAGTTTACACTAACATACAGTGGACCCTCGGTTTTCGTGCATCTCCAAACTCAAACAATTATGTAAATGTATTTTTGTAAATTATTTTGTAATTGTACTTTTGGGGGTCTGAAACGACTAATCTAATTTACATCTGTCCTTATGGGAATAAATTTGTTCGGTAATGGCACTCAAACAGCATTCTGGAAAGAATCTTCAACGAAAACCGAGGGTCCACTATATTACGTTAGCAATAGAACTAGGCATTAAAAACAATAAAAAGCAAAATACACACACAGTACACCCATTACTTACCTTAAAATATTTGTAGTCTTAATGTAGGGTGAGAGGTGAGTTTTATTTGTAGGAAGTCAAGTTTGGGATGTATGGGTAGCCAGCCAGGTCAGCCCACCCCATCCCACCCACACGTAATATACTACTATACTACGACATTTAATTAAAGCTCCCCAGAGCGATAAAATACATATACAGTACATACCTTTGATATACCTTTGAAGAGTTTCGAGAGTTTTTCTACTCTCTGAGCCCGGCCATGGGTGAGAGGTGAGTTTCATTTGTAGGAAGTCAGGTTTGGGCAGCCCTCCCCACCACACCACACCCCACCCACATGTAATGTAAACAAACCAGGCGAACGCGTCTGGTTTTCGTCATTTTGCATTGTGTACAAGTTATCTCCACGTTGATATAGTAGAATAAAGAAAGAGAAACACTCCCATTCTCATGTAACACCATTTTTAGAAGAAATGACGCCCTGAGTGAAGGCATACGAAAGGAATAATTTTGTAGTTACCCCCAGTAATATACGATATATACGATATTTAATGCGCCTCTGAGTGATTATTGTGTTATTATTACTATTATCATTATTAATATAGCGTCTTCAAGACTAATAAGACACTCTTAGTGATTTTAATGTGTACCTACATGCCAGCACAGTGTGTAAGTTTACTTAGGTACAGGTACACATAAGTATAATTATCAGTTATAATAATAATGTAGGTATGTAGTCCGCCTGGGCTACATACCTACACCTACCTACATGATATTTAATGTGGCCCAGAGCCATATTATTGCCATCGACATACCATGTTCACTGAGTTTAATCGTTTCTAACAACTACCTTTAGATGCCATCATAAACAAAGGGACAAGTAATGAATAATTCATGCCTAGAATTGTAAACAAAAGTGTTATGTATTAAGGGGAGTGACGTAATGTTTTCCCTCCGCCCAGCTACCACACCTCCATAGTAGTATATAAACAAAATGTTTATATGCTATGTAACGTGTTTCTTATATAATTTTGAAGAAAATATCATAGATGGATTAATTAAAATGTCTATATATACATAATACTTATATATACGTTTTCTCGCCCAGTGCCCTGAATATTTTGAAAAAAAAAATTGCTTTTTTTATAAAAATAAAGAGCTCATTTTTCTAAGTGTTATAGGATAAAAAAAAAATTTAGTGTCAGTTCTTACCGAGATATGAGGCTGCTAAGTTGGCACTGGATGCTCACCTGACAGCAACATCGAGTCCTGCCGCTTGCAGAAGTGTTGCCGAAATACCTTTTTTCTCTTTTTTTTATATTATTTTATATAATTTTTATGTTCTGATAATTACAATTTATAGTAGTTCTTGTGATTTCATAGCCAATCTTTGTTCTGACACTGATATTAGGTACTGAAATTGTACTCAAATAATAATAATAATGATAATACTGATAGTTCATAATAATAATAATAATAATTTATTTTTTATTTTTTATTATTAACACATCGGCCGATTCCCACCAAGGCAGGGTGGACCGAAAAAGAAAAACTTTCATCATCATTCACTCCATCACTGTCTTGCCAGAGGGGTGCTTTACACTACAGTTAAAAACTGCAACATTTACACCCCTCCTTCAGAGTGCAGACACTGTACTTCCCATCTCCAGGACTCAAGTCCGGCCTGCCAGTTTCCCTGAATCCCTTCATAAATGTTACTTTGCTCACACTCCAACAGCACGTCAAGTATTAAAAACTATTTGTCTCCATTCACTCCTATCAAATACGCTCACGCATGCTTGCTGGAAATCCAAGCCCCTCGCACACAAAACCTCTTTTACCCCCTCTCTCCAACCTTTCCTAGGCCAACCCCTACCCCGCCTTCACTCTATTACAGATTTATACACTCTCGAAGTCATTCTGTTTCGTTCCATTCTCTCTACATGTCCGAACCACCTCAACAACCCTTCCTCAGCCCTCTGGATAATAGTTTTTGTGATCCTGCACCTCCTCCTAATTTCCAAACTCCGAATTCTCTGCATTATATTCACACCACACATTGACCTCAGACATGACATCTCCACTGCCTCCAGCCTTCTCCTCGTTGCAACATTCATCAACCATGCCTCACACCCATATAAGAGTGTTGGTATAACTATACTCTCATACATTCCCCTCTTTACTTCCATGGACAAAGTTCTTTGTCTCCACAGACTCCGAAGTGCTCCACTCACCCTTTTCCCCTCATCAATTCTATGATTCACCTCATCCTTCATAGACCCATCTGCTGACATGTCCACTCCCAAATATCTGAATACATTCACCTCCTCCATACTCTCTCCCTCCAATCTGATATCCAATCTTTCATCACCTAATCTTTTTGTTATCCTCATCACCTTACTATTTCCTATATTCACTTTCAATTTTCTTCTTTTACATACCCTACCAAATTCATCCACCAACCTCTGCAACTTCTCTTCAGAATCTCCCAAAAGCATCTGTGACAACTCCCACTTAGTATTTGATTCTTTGTCTTTTAACCCCACACCTCTTGCCAAGACCCTCGCATTCACTTCTCTTACAACCCCATCTATAAATACAGTGGACCCCCGAGTAACGTAAAAACTTCTTTCCAGAAGCCTGCTCAAGTGCCATTACCGAATGAATTTACTCCCTTAAGGAATAATGTCACGTAGGTTAGTCTATTTCAGACCCCCAAAAATACACTTCCACAAGCACTTACAATATTATACTTACATAATTGTACGATTTCCGGGGTGTTCGTTACTCGGGGGTCCACTGTATATTGAACAACCAAGGTGACATCACACATTCTTGTCTAAGGCCTACTTTTACTGACAAATAATCTCCCTCTCTCCTACACACTCTAACCTGAGCCTCTCTATCCTCATAAAAGCTCTTCACTGCTTTCAGTAACCTACCTCCTATTCCATACACCTGCAACATCTGCCACATTGCCCCCCTATCCACCCTATCATACGCCTTTTCCAAATCCATAAATGCCACAAAAACCTATAATAATGATAGTGCATAATAATAATGATAATGATAGTGCATAATAATAATAATAATATAATAATTTCCCTTGAAAAATGATGCAAGAGGTGTGTCACTGCCTTATCTTATCTTATCTCCACTGCTGACAGTGGTGACATTTGATAAGCTCGTCTTATCTTATCACTCCACTAATGACAGTGGTGACATTTGATTAGCATACACTGCTTTGCTTTATTTGTGTTACACAAACCTGTCTGTCTGTATCTGTCTGTCTTTCTGTCTGCCTGTGTGTCTCTTTCTTTCTGTCTGCTTGTCTCAGAGAGTAGCTCATGAACCAACTGGTATTACACACGATCACAAGCACAGTATAGCACTTTGTCTGGATTTTTTGAGTTATCCTAGATAATTTACATTATGTATAATTGTATTTACGTATGTGTTTCTGTGAGATAGACAGATAGAGACAAAGAGACAGAGATAGATACAGACAGACAGACGGAGATAGAGACAGCCAATCAGCCAGCCTGCCGACATCACTTTCCTCTTAAAAGGGGAGTGTTAATATGATATGACATCAGTGAATCCTTGGTGTTTGCTGCACTGTTTGCTCTAGCTGGCGCTCAGTTTAACTGGTGCTCCCACAAGGTACTAAGTGGTCCCAGATTTTTTTAATATGGCGCACACTGACTGTTAAGACCCATTCTATGCTGACCAAGCATATCAGGCCAATAGTGCCAAATTTGGAGGCAGGAAAAATAAAATGTACATATACATTTGGGGCACTAGCGGTAAGAATGTATATATACGTTTGGACCGTTTAAGGGTTAATGTGCCCAAGCGTGATTATTATTACATAATAGAGAGATGTGCTCACGGAGAATGTAAACAAACCGGGTGGCGCTTGCCGTATTTGAAAGACCGCTCGCCATATAGAAAGTTTTGGTCATAATTTGAACTCACCGTATTAGCGAAACGCTGTAAGGCGAAACACCGTAAAGCGTGGCCCTACTGTATATTAACACCACACACTGCCCTCAAACATTATATCTCCACTTCCTCCTTACTGCATTGTTTAAATCCATGCTTCACACCCACATAAGTGTTGGTACCACTCCAGTACATTCCCAAATTTTGCCATGGACAGAGTTCAATGTATGCAATGTGCAGTATCACATTGGAATTGGAAAATAATCGTGTTTTTGTTTGTTTACATGTAAAGAGTGTGTTGTCACATGTGATGTGAAGGAAATGAGAGAAAGGGAGGCAGTTTTGCTGCTGCCTGTGTCTACACTACTGCCACCACAGTCCTTTCACACTTAACCACAATAATGAGGTCACTGAAAGCATATGTAAAGAGTATTGTATGTAATAGGATGATAAAGGGTGGGAGTGGTTGGGAGAGTGAAAGGAAGTGAATGAAAGAGGGAGGCAGAGTTGCTGCTGCCTGTATACACATTTCTCTTGCTGCATTCCTTTCATGCCATATTCATTCACAACAGTGAAGGGACGGGATGATCAGATGTAGAGTGCTTTGTCAGATATGATGCTAGAGAGGTAGGCAGTTGTGTTTTTGTTGCTAGTGCCATGTTGTGCTAGATATGATGAGAGGGAGGGGTGAGAAAGAGAGGTACTTATACAGTGGTACCTCGGTTAGCGATATTAATCTGTCACAGAGGGCGTATCTGTAACCGATTTTATCATTATCCGAATCAATTTTCCCCATAAGAAATAATGGAAATAAAATTTATCCGTTCCAGACTTCCAAAAGTAGTAAAATAAAATATTTTTTAGAACTTTTTGACATTAAATAATACACAATTTTATGAACAATAAAGAAATACATGTAAATATAGTACAATAACATGTCACTTACATTTATTGAAGAGTTGTTGATGTGTGGAAGACAGGAGGAGGGGAAAGGATGGAGTACGTAGTATGCTAGTGTTTGGAAGGGGAATCCCCTTCCATTAACACTGCAGGTACCAAGTTCTTTTCTGGGGTTACTGGCCTTTTTCTTGTAATGCCACTAGGACCAGGTTGAGAGTCACTGGACCTCTCTCTAACAAAAAATATGTCCAGGGAGCTGTGTCTGGTGATTCTTTAAAACATCCCTGAAATGGGACACCACAGTGTCATTGTACAGGTTGCCAGCACGGCCTGCAACAGCATGGTTAGGGTGATATTCATCCATAAAGCCTTGCACCCTGCTCCACATTCCACAAATCTCCTTAATCACTGAAGAAGGCACCTTCTTCCATCTCTGTTCCACCTCCTCCTCCTCTGAACCATTGTCCTGACCTGTGGTCTCTTGTTGCTGTTGCTGTTGAAGTTCTTGCAGATCTTCAGTGGTTAGCTCTACATTGTGCTCCTCCACCAACTCTTCCACATCCTCACCACTCACCTCCAATCCCATGGACTTGCCCAGTTCCACAATTTCTTCCACAACAGGCTCAGGTGCAGGCTCAGGGTTCTGAGGCTCAGCCCCAAAACCTTTAAAATCCCTCTCTAGGACACAGTCTGGCCACAATTTTCTCCAGGCAGAGTTCAAAGTCCTGGTAGTCACTCCCTCCCAAGCCTTACCTATAAGGTTTACACAATGCAGGATATGGAAATGATTTTTCCAAAAGTCTCTCAGGGTTATATTCATGTCTGTGGTCACATCAAAGCACTTTTGAAACATTGCTTTGGTGTAGAGTTTTTTAAAGTTTGAAATGACCTGCTGGTCCATGGGCTGGAGGAGAGGAGTGGTATTAGGGGGCAAGAACTTCACTTTGATGAACTTAAAGTCCTCCACAATTTTCTCTACCAAGTTTGGAGGATGACAAGGAGCATTGTCCATTATCAGGAGGCACTTAAGTGGCAAGTTATTTTCCTCAAGATATTTCTTCACACTGGGTCCAAACACGCCATTGAACCAATCTAAGAAAATGTCCTTTGTGACCCATGCCTTTTTGTTAGACTTCCACATCACACACAAATTAGACTTGGTGATACCGCATCTGCCAAACACTCAGGGATTTTCAGAATGATACACCAGTAAAGGCTTCACTTTGCAATCACCACTGGCATTAGCACACATCATGAGAGTTAGCCTGTCTTTCATAGGCTTATGTCCTGGGAGTGCCTTTTCTGTGTAATGTAGGTCCTGTTTGGCATTTTCTTCCAAAACAGGCCTGTTTCATCACAATTGAACACTTGTTGGGGTTGGAATTGTTCAGCCTCTATGTACCCCTGGAATTCCTGCACATATTTTTCAGCCGCACTTTTGTCACAACTGGCTGCGTCACCATGCCTCACAACACTATGTATGCCACTTCAATTCTTAAATCTTTAAAACCAGCCTCTGCTGGCTTTAAGGGGGCGGTTATAACTTCTGGTCAGAATTTATATATTTCGTCCGATTTTTTAAATTTTTGGTGTACGTTTAGAAGCATATATGTAACATAATGTCACAAAGTTTCAATAAGATTGGCCAACAAACAACTTATGAAAAAAATATTTACTGATTTTGACAAATGGCAGCACTTATTGCACACATTGGCACTATGAGTGGTTCTTCCGACAATCCCCACTGTTAGAATACGTCTAATACGACACTCTGGTGAAGGCAATTAATCAAATATACCTTTTTTTCGTGCTGAAAAAAAATACATTTGGTACTCTTTTATGGCATTCACCAAAATATCTGCCTTTGACCCCCCACAAAATCAAAAATATTTGAGATATTCCAAAACCTCTTTCACCAAAACTTCAAACACACTTTGTTTTATATTGTCTGTGAAAATCATTTCAATACAATCATTATTAATGGTAAATAAATAAAGCAATAGGCGAAAATCTTGCTTTCGAGATACAATGGACCCCCGGCTAACGAAAAAACTTCATCCCAGAAGCCTGCTCAAGTGCCATTATCGAACGAATTTACTTCTTTAAGAAATAATGTCACATAGGTTAGTCTATTTCAGACCCCCAAAAATACACTTCCACAAGCACTTACAATATTATACTTACATAATTGTACGATTTCCAGGGTGTTTGTTAGCCGGGGGTCCACTGTATTCGGGTAAACGCGCGGGCTAGCTAATTACGCCAGAAAAGTACAAAAAAAAATAACGAAAATCGCGCTATTTTGGACTTTTCTATGCAATGTAAGTGATTTCTTATTGTTTCCCGTGTATGAAACACCGTTTTCTTTAGTTCTACCAGAGGTAACATAGAAAACCCTTCTCTTATAGGCGGTAACATTTCTTCAAGGCCACCACCACCCTCCAGTATAAAATATACAAATAATATTATTTTGGCCTGCTTTCTTATTCGTTTATCTTATTTATCTTATGCATAATATCATTAATGAATAAATGATATAAGCAGAAAAAAGGATATTAGCAATAATAGCGTCAGTATAAGACATTTTGTGAGCGGCGGTCAGACTGACATCGATAAAATCGATAAATGGTTGTTGCATCATCATGCAAGCTCCTCCCACCTCTGATATACGCTCCTCTCACACTGTAATGATGTTAAGTGGTAAATTTATTGTATTATGAAGAAAAATAGACAGAAAATTAAAAAACAGTAGAAAAATATATAAAAAATTCACCTCGCGTTTATGCATATATTTTCCTAGCGGGTCGCCACCAGACATGTTTCAAGTAGCTATAATTTGCTTTAGAAACATCGTATTATGATGGGGTTTTCACCAAAGTGTTGCCAAATACTTATACTATTTTTCTGTAAACAAAACCCAATATCATATTTTTTCGCATAATTCTCATGTCCGCGCGAGAATGTGCCGCACCACCCCCTTAAATTCGCTCACTTCAGCACTCGTTGCAGGCATTTTCTTGACGAGATCATCATGCAACTGCCTTGCTTTTTCACATATTATTGCCTGCGAAACACTATCTCCTGCTAACTGTTTCTCATTGATCCACACCAACAACAAATTTTCCACATCTTCCAGCACTTACGATCTCTGTTTTGTGATCACATATACACCTTTCGCAGCAACAGTTTCCTTGATTTTACGTGTATTTCTCTTGGCCACAATGGTAGCCTGGCCTGCTCAGTGATACGCACTCCACTTTCATATTTTTCTATTATCTCCTTCTTCAGTTCTAGTACTGTATTTTTGAGCCTCTTTACCACAGGGATGGCACTAGGAGCTTTCTTTGGACCCATGGTAGCTTATTTAGCAGTTTTTTTTTTTTTTTTTTTTTTCAACAAGTCGGCCCTCTCCCACCGAGGCAGGGTGACCCAAAAAGAAAGAAAATCCCCAAAAAGAAAAAACTTTCATCATCATTCAACACTTTCACCACACTCATACATAATCACTGTCTTTGCAGAGGAGCTCAGATACGACAGCTGAGAAAAATCCCTCCCAGCTGTCACTATCTCAGACCCCTCCTTTAAAGTGCAGGCATTGTACTTCACATTTCCAGGACTCAAGTCCAACTAAATCAATTAACTGGTTTCCCTGAATCCCTTCACAAAATGTTACCCTGCTCACACTCCAACAGATCGTCATGTCCCAGTTGCAAGCACTAAAAACAGTGGAATAATGACAATATTGTATACTGGTATGAATGCGTGGGTGGTGGTCGCTCTCGCTTGTAAGCAATAGCACACTGATGCTCCCTGGAGTGCCCGCACAGCTGGGCCACGCGGACGTGTTCGGGACGAATATCGTAAACCGAATGGATCATCGTAAACTGAGTCAGTATTTTGACATAAAAATATATCGCTAACCGATTTTATCGGTATCCGACGCCATCGCTAACCGAGGTACCACTGTATAAGTTTTATACATTGTTTATAAATTATATGAAAAAAATTAAATCAGTTTTGGAATAATATGATTGTAATATGTATATGTATCTCTGGTTTCACTAATAATAATAATATCTTTATTTCTACAAGTACAGTGGTACCTCGACTTACGATGGTCCCCAAACTCACCCTTTTATGTAAGTTTATTTTTTTAAATGCTTTTGTAATTGTAATTTTGGGGGTCTAAAAGGACTAGTCTATTTTACAACATTTCTTAAGGAGATAAATTCGTTTGGTAATGGCACTTGAACAGCATTCTGGAATGAAAAAATATCGTAAGTCGAGGTACCACTGTACATGTAAAAGGTATACAGGCCTAGCTGACATCAATGACGTGCTACTACGTATATAGAAAGCCGCTTGTTATGCAGAACATTTCGGGCAAATTAGGTCAGTTTTGTCCCAGGATGCGATCCACACTAGTCGACTTAACACCCAGGTATGTACCCATTTTATACTGATGGGTGAACATGGACAACAGGTGTCTTATGGAAACACAACTTAATGTTTTCCAGCTGTACCGGAGATTCGAACTCCGGACCTCGATGTGTGAGCTGAGTTTTAGTTCACATGTTTCAAACTAATTTTGGGATGCTGACTTTAAATCTGAACTTTGTTCTACTCCATCATGCACAGTTTGTATGATATAGAACCTCATGGTGAACAATTTCACTCAGACATAGCCATCATTGGGAAGAGATATCAGGGAAGCCTGATGATCAGTTTTATGGTGGACTACTGCTGGACACTGGTGCGGGAGAGTCATACTCAATACAAACAAAAAAGCCTGAAAACAGTGATGGAAAAAAAATGTTTGTATGACTGTATGGAAAGTTCTGTTATATACAGCCTCTCCTCACTTAACGACGGAGATATTGGCCTAAGACCCCTTCGGTAAACGATTTTGTCGCTAATCGAGGAATCACCACTTACTGACACTTCAAAAGTGTCACCACCCAAAATTAAAACATTCAGTTTTATGTTTGTTGGGAAATTCCTTTCAATCTCTTTATTATTAAGGGTAATACAACATGAAA
This sequence comes from Cherax destructor, assembly GCA_009830355.1. NCBI lineage: Eukaryota > Metazoa > Arthropoda > Malacostraca > Decapoda > Parastacidae > Cherax > Cherax destructor. Next base: position 35,115 of record WNWK01001414.1, read on the forward strand.
TAGATCAATGACTTACTTCCAAGATATTCCAGGAAACGCTTACATAGCTGATTACATACTTGAAAATTTTTTTTTTGAGAAAATCACATTTTTTTCAGTCTTTGCATAGGGTAAGAGTGATCTTTTATAGTTACCCTTCAGGTGGGTAATGTTTTCTGTAATGGTCGCGGTCACTTTTTTTTTTTATCCCTCTTAGCCCTCCACCCTTCAATACGTACCTCTCTATATGTCAGTTTTTATTAATTTGGGCGCCTTTATCATGCTTCTACGTTATTTATGTTATACCTAATATTATTCTGGAATAAATATGATAGGTAGATAACCTTAATTGATAGTAATATAATTATAAAATATTTTATAGTGCCGTGAGCTTACACATCCGTATGGCATGGTGAAGCGGGAGTTACTGAGACTGCTGGCACCTTCTCCCTCTCTCTTATAGCCCCAGCCCAGTACACCCTCCAATACCTCTCCATATACAGTGGAGCCCCAGTGTTCGTTATGCTCCAAACTCAAACAATTATGTAAGTGCTTTTGTAAGTGTATTTTGGGGGGGTCTAAAAGGACTAGTCTAATTTACATTATTCCTTATGGGAATAAATTCGTTTAGTAATGGCACTTGAACAGCATTCTGGAACGAATAAATTGCAAAAACCGGGGGTCCACTGTATGTCAGTTTTTACATGTCAGTTTTTACTATGGGATGCACAATAAAGTGCAAATGTGTACAAATATGGAGACAAGTGAAAACTAGTGTACTCAGAAGCTGTAAGAAGGCGACTGAGATATGTACTTGACACTGAGACGCCTCGCTGCCTGTGTCATACGTATTTTGTACAGGTTTGGTAGCTGACATTTAAACCACTCCAGAGCAATTATTATTATTATTATTATTACGTATTATTATTATTATTATTATTATTACGTACAGTGGACCCCCGGTTTACGTACTGCTCCAAACTCGAACAATTATGTAAGTGTATTTTTGTAAGTTCTTTTGTAAGTGTATTTTTGGGGGTCTAAAAGGACTAATCTAATTTACATTATTCCTTATGGGAACGAGTTCATTTGGTAATGGCACTTGAACAGCATTCTGGAACGAATTAATTAAGTAAACCGGGGGTTCACTGTATAATTATTATTATTATTATTGTTATTACTATCCACATACCTTGTTCACTGAGTTTAATAATTTATTAAGCTGGCATGAGAGACACAGAGAATGTAATAATGATAATAATTAATAAATAATAATAATAATGATAATAATAATAATAATCGCTCTGGAGTGCTTTAGACGTCAGCTACCAAACCTATAGGAAATACGTATGACATTTACAGCACCCCAGAGTGATTATTAACCCTTTGACTGTTTCGGTCGTATATATACGTCTTACGAGCCAGTGTTTCGGACGTATATATACTCACAAATTCTAGCGGCTTCAAATCAAACGGGAGAAAGCTGGTAGGCCCATATATGAGAGAATGGGTCTGTGTGGTCAGTGTGCATGGTATAAAAAAAAAATCCTGCAGCACGCACTGCATAATGAGAAAAAAAAACTCCGACCATTTTTTTGGATTAAAACGCCGACTTTGAGGTGTATTTTCATATAGTATTTATGGTTGTATTCTCTTTTTTGTGGTCTCATGTGATAGAATGGAAAACATATTACTGGAATAGAGATGATTTTGATTAGTTTCATGATGAAAACGATCTTAAAATTGAGCTCAAAGTAGTGGAAATGTTCAATTTTTGCCAATGTTCAAGAGTAAACAAATCACGCCACGCGTCCAATACACATCAACTGGTGAGTCTAATATTCTTTCACAAGTGCACAGATATTATTTATATCATTTTTACAATAATGCAATAGTCTGCATAACAATAAATCTTCTATTTTTTGAGTGAATAAAAAATCAAAATAGAAAGCAAGAGTAATATAAGAGGGGCCTAAAGACGTGACTAATGAACAGATAACATCTTATTTTAGTGCCAGGAATGTCTGCATTGTTTTTTCTGGACCCTATTTTGAAATTGACATCTTTTTTATTTTGCATGAAATTGGCGAAATTGCCAATTTCTGACCACTTTATTAGGTAGTTGAAATCGGTAAATTGGTGGTTTCTTGTACTCAATCGATAGAACAAATGGAGTTCTAAAGAAATAGCTATGATTTTGGTCGACTGTAACAAAGGAATTGGCCGAAAATAGAGCTCAAAGTCGGCGAAATCGCCGATGCGTATATATTGCTGACATCGCTAACTTTGCGAGAACGTAATTCCGTAAGTTTTCCATCAAATTTCGTACTTTTGGTGTCATTACCATCGGGAAAAGATTCTCTATCATTTCATAAGAAAAAATAATTTAATTTTTTTTTCCAAAATTTTGCGACAGAATGACAGTTTCGGAAAGGGGCCTCCTCCTTGCTGCAGCATTTGCAACCCATGCTTCACACCCATATAATAGTGTTGGTACCTCTATACTTTCATACATTCCTTTCTTTGCTTCTATGGATAAGATTTTTTGTCTCCACAGATACCTCAACGCACCACTCGCCTTTTTTCCTTCATCAATTCTTTGGTTAACCTCATCCTTCATAAACCCATCTGCTGACAAGTCAACTCCCAAATATCTGAAAACATTCACTTCTTCCATACTCCCGCTCTCCAATGTGATATCCAATTTTTCTTTATCTAAATTGTTTGATACCCTCATCACCTTTCTCTTATCTATGTTCACTTTCAACTTTCTACCTTTACACACCTTCCCAAACTCGTCCACTAACCTTGGCAATTTTTCTTTAGAATCTCCCAAAAGCACAGTATCATTATCAAAAAGTAATTGTGTCAACTCCCATTTTGTATTTGATTCCCCATAATTTAATCTCACCCCTCTCCCCAACACCCTAGCATTTAGTTCTTTTACAACCCCATCTATAAATATATTAAACAACCATGAATTTATGTTAAGAAAGATTAGTTTTATCATTGCATTCACTGCAATTAACATCTGTGCATAAAATAATACCCATAATTGTCAGGTAACATATATCATCTGGTTCTTTATCCTTAAATAACCAAAATATTGATCATAAGATTTCAAAATAACCTTTCCTGATAAAGACTAAACAAGCTCCGAGTCATGATCAGTGCAATAAAGTTAGCTTAAAATAACCAATTTGGTTTCTGAACTAGATTAAAAGTTAAATTTTGTTGGCTAGTGCTACAACACAGGTGTCTATGGAAAAATAGGTAGAGAGTTCCAAACACTTGAGTTACAAATGATTTCCAGGAATGCATCTGGTGTGTAAGTTGGGACTGCACCATTGTGGTGTTAGGCATCACTGGCAGGGAGGTAGATGGATTGGCATTCTGTTGCTTTATTGCATTGAGCATGGATAGTGCACACTGTTGGATGAAGCAGACCACACATGGATAATGCACATTGTTGGATGAAGCAGACTAAGCATGGATTGTGCATACTGTTGGATGAAGCAGACCAAGCATGGATAGTGCACACTGTTGGATGAAGCAGACCAAGCATTGATAGTACACACTGTTGGATGAAGCAGACCAAGCATGGATAGTGCACACTGTTGGATGAAGCAGACCAAGCATTGATAGTGCACACTGTTGGATGAAGCAGACCAAGCATGGATAGTGCACACTGTTGGATGAAGCAGACCAAGCATGGATAGTGCACACTGTTGGATGAAGCAGTCCAAGATCTTCAGTGACAGTTCCTAGTTTCTCGCAACAATTATAGCACCATACAAAAGTCACTTTGGTAGTTAAAGTAATGCTACAGTCCTTATCACTTTTTGTCCTTACTCTCATTGTCCAGGATAAAATATACCAACAGCATTGAAACAGGGAAAGAAACAGAACCAGATACTCTAGGATAAAACATACCAACGGCATTAAAATAGTAAAAGAAACAACCAGATACTCTAGGGTAAAACATACCAACAGCATTGAAACAGGAAGAAACAGAACCAGATACTCTAGGATAAAACATACCTACAGCATTGAAACAGGAAGAAACAGAACCAGATACTCTAGGATAAAACATACCAACAGCATCGAAACAGGGAAAGAAACAGAACCAGATACTCTTTCTCTCTCAAAAAAAAACAATAACAAAGGCTAGGTATCGAGTCTTCCTTGCCACCAACACCTTAGTGCCATGTGTGTTAATGTGTTTATTTTACTAGTGGAGACACCTGCCAGTGTGTAAGGACATATGTCACTAGATTAGAGGGATGGAGAGGGAGGGTGAAAGTGGCAAGTTTTTGTTATATGGATTTGTTCTGTAATATATTTCTCATCTTTAACCCTTTGACTGTCGCAACCCCCAATCCCGAGTGCTCTCCTGTTGTCGCAAAATATTAAAAAAAAAATCCTATCAAAATGTTAAGATTATTTTTCTGATTGTTTTTATCCTATTTTTTTTTTTTGTGATCAATACTTACCGAGATATGGAGGCGTAAAGTTGGCAGAAAATGAGCCGCATATGGCAACAGCGGTGCATGCCGCTCACTGGTACACTTATATTTACTCCCATTCGAAGGTTTCTTGAATTTTCCAATATTTTTATTTTTCCAAATAACTTATGTGGCCTGTGAGACCAAAGTAAGATGCAGTGTACATATATACACTCGTTGTATGCAACACAATAACTGCACAAACATTATCAATGAAAATTTTTGTTTATTACTATTGTTCAATAATATATATACACATATATAATGACTGGAAACTTTCCATCAACTTCCCTTAGCCTTGAAGCTGTGTGTGTGTGGACATCTAAATTTGCTGAGTCAGGGTAAGGCAGCTGTCAAAATGACATATTACACCATTACTCACCACCCTCACTGCTGTCAGACTGTCAACACAAAAGGGGTTGCAAGTCTTCTTCCCCACAACCTCCTTCCTAGCTTCCTTTCTTCCTTCATTCCTTCCTTCCTTTCTTACTTATTTCCTTCCTTCCTTCCTCTCATCTCTTCCTTCCTTCCTTCCTTTCTTCCTTCCTGCCTTCCTTTCTTCCTTCATTCCTTCCTTTTTTTCTTCCTTCTTTTGTTCCTTCCTTTTTTTACTTTTTTTCTTCCTTCCTCTCATCTCTCCTTCCTTTCTTTCTTTCTTCCTTTCTTCTTTCCTTCTTTCCTTCCTTCCTTCCTCTCCTCCTCCTTTCCTTCCTTCCTTTCATCTCTTCCTTCCTTCCTTCCTTTCATCTCTTCTTTCCTTCCTTCCTCTCATCTATTCTTTCCTTCCTTACTTTCTTTTTTTCTTCCTTCCTTCCTTCTGGTATCCTGGGCATTGCTTTCGGTCACAAACTCCTCAAAACCATGAAATTCATCTTCAGAGACACTTCCATCTGTGTTAGAGCTATCACTGGGGAAGAGAAGAATCCCAGATTCGCCGGGTAGTCAGATATTTCTTACCGCTAGGCATGCTGAACATGGACTACTGAAATGGAGTTCCCACAATGCAACACTGGCGCCCCAATTTTTTTTATACTGCGCACACTGACCACACAGACCCATTCTCTCACATGTGGGCCTACCAGCTTTCTCCCACTTGATTTGAGGCCGCTAGAATTTATGTGTTTTAATACGTCCGAAACAGTGGCTCGTAAGACGTATATACGACCGAAACAATCATGTTTTAATACATCCGAAACAGTGGCTCGTAAGACGTATATACGACCGAAACAATCAAAGGTTTAAAATAATTTGTAAAATAAAATGCTGTTAAGGAGATACCTGTACACTTGTTATTTTTTAGTATTAATAATATATTTTTGATTGCATAAAATTTTATCAATGCCTGCACTTTAAAGGAGGGGTCTGAGATAGTGACAGCTGGGAGGGACTATTCTCAGCTGTCGTATCTGAGCGCCTCTGCAAAGACAGTGATTATGTATGAGTGTGGTGAAAGTGTTGAATGATGATGAAAGTATTTTCTTTTTGGGGATTTTCTTTCTTTTTGGGTCACCCTGCCTTGGTGGGAGACGGCCGACTTGTTGAAAAAAAAAAATAATAATATTTGCATAGAGAACTTACCATACAAAAAAAAAAATAAGATTTCCACTTGGTTGAGCCAAAACTGTTGTTTTATCACCTTTGGACAGTAGAAAATTTTGTTTTAAAGCTTTTATAAGCCAAGTGATCAATTAAAGCACAGTACATGTGTGCCATGAGTCCCAGTGATGTATTGTTTTGCTTTACACAAATAACCTGCACATGGGAAAATGAAACTTATGACGGCTTTTTGGTACGACTTGGACCTTTAAGTAGTCCAAGTCAGACCAAATAGCATCATCAGAAGTTTCATTCTCCTATGTGTGGGTTATTTGTGTACTGCTCCTGTCTTGTTATTGTGCCTTTTTATTCTTCATTGGTTTGCTAGTTTTGTAACAATATCTATGCAATTTTTTTTAAGTTAATTCAAGAATTTTGTCTCTTGATAATGTCTAGTTCTTCTTAACTCTATTAGATTTATAATTGTTGCTCTTAAACATTTTTAGTTTTATGTAAAATAAAGCTTTGAAATAAAGAAATATTCAGCCGCAGAGAACTTTGTTCTAATATTTGAAGGAAAAATAAACAGAATGTGGTCACCTCCAAGAACAAAATGTTTCACATTATATTTATTTTTTTATTTTGAAATATAGTCGTTTTTTATGATAATCGGAAACTAGAATGCAATAGCAGAAGTCTAATCGAGATATTGCTCATGAATCCAGATACCCACCCACCTAATTTGGATGCACTTTCATGGACATACTGTATTGTACAGAAAAAAATATATACATATACATGTACAGTAGAACCCCCGTATCCATTGATTTGGTATCTGTGGTTTCAGTTATCCACTGTTTACTGTGGCCCAAAAATACCTCCTAATTTTGCATAATAATGGCCCCAAAGTGCAAAAGTAGAAAAGCTGGCAGTTCTTCAAATCCTAAGAGAAGCCGTGAAGTTCTTCTCATCAGTGAAAAAGTGATAATTCTCCACTTATTTTGCATAATTTATCAATTAAACTTTTATAATAGTATAATAAGTATGTATAGGACTTATATATAGGATTTGCTATTATCCACGGTTTCGGTATCCATGGCAGGTCCTTGGAACGTATCCCCCGCAGATACAGGGGTCCTACTGTATACTGTATTATATATTTTTTTTCTGTACAATATAGTAGTATGTCCATGAAAATGCATCCAGATTAGGTGGGTGGGTACTATTTAGATTCATGAGCAATATCTCAATTAGACTTTTTTCTATTTCATTCTAGTTTTGATTATTCAGAGTTTTTACTAATGATTAATATGTGAATACTACTGATTATACAACAGCTTTTTGAGAGTGCACATTCTGAAACTAACCATACATTTTAGAGATGTATCGGATATCCGCATCCGTGGAACATCCGCACACTTTCTTACATCCACATCTGCATTTTACTGTAAACAGATATCCGCATATGCATCCACAAAATAAGTAAGACATCCTCATACACATTCGCATCTGCGGATATCTAAATTTTCACATCTGATACATCTCTACCGGTGCTTAGTACTGCCTGGTAGAGATGTATTGGATATCCGCATCTGCATCCGAGGAACATCCGCACAATTTCTTACATCCACATCAACATTTTACTGTAAACAGGTATCCGCATATGCATCCGCAAAATAAGTAAGACATCCTCATTCGCATTCGCTGATATCTAAATTTTCACATCTGATATACTGTATTATTTTTTTATTAAAACATCGGCCGTTTCCCACCAAGGCAGAGTGGCCTGACAAAGAAAAACTTTCATCATCATTCACTCCATCACTGTCTTGCCAGAGGCGTGCTTACACTACAGCTACAAAACTACAACATTAACACCCCTCCTTCAGAGTGCCGGCACTGTGCTTCCCATCTCCAGGAATCAAGTCCGGCCTGCCGGTTTCCATGAAGCCTTTCATAAATGTTACCTTGCTTACACTCCAACAGCACGTCAAGTCCTAAAAACAATTTGTCTCCATTCGCTCCTATCTAACACGCTCACGCACACTTGCTGGAAGTCCAAGCCCCTCGCACACAAAACCTCTTTTACCCCCTCCCTCCAACCTTTTCTAGACCGACCCCTACCCTGCCTTCCCTCCACTACAGATTTATACACTCTCGAAGTCATTCTATTTTGTTCCATCCTCTCTATATGTGCAAACATCTCAATAACCCCTCCTCAGCCCTCTGGATAATAGTTTTGGTAATCCCACACCTCCTAATCTCCAAGCTACGGATTCTTTGCATTATATTCACACCACACATTGCCCTCAGACATGACATCTCCACTGCCTCCAGCCTTCTCCTTGTTGCAACATTCGCATTCCCCTCTTTGCTTTCATGGATAAAGTTCTGTGTCTCCACAAGCTCCTCAGCGCACCACTCACCTTTTTCTGATACATGTCTAATATATTTCATTGGTATGTTGCTCAAAAAAGTGATATATTACAGAGATATGGTCTCTGCTACAAAATAAACCCATATCTGAAACAAAATTTGTATTTTTGTATTCACAGTTTTTAGTTTTGTGGAACCTCTAGAAACATAACCTTTATCAATTTATAGCAATGACTGTATTTTGATGCCTCTGGGCAGTAAAATCCTAAATGCAGCCTTCACCAAGGACTTTCCATATTTAGGCCAGTATATATGTACAAATATTGTATGTACTATAACTAATTTAATACTACTACACTCAGTAGCACAATATATGGTCACAAATATATTGTGTAACTGGGTTTTGTTTTGTTTGTGTATTGTAAATAAGATCCAAATTCCACAACGAGGTCACAAATTGGAGCTAAATCTTTAGAGAAAGTTACAGTCTGTGCTGAACCATCATCAAATCAAGACTGGTCCAGAATGGATTGAAATGTCATGAACAGATTTATCTTCTATTTGTGAGTTAGTTGTGAATTGTTCCAGCTACTATATTTTAACTATTTTCTTCAAATCCAAGTTTATACTTGTAAATGTTCTACTTTACAGGACTCTTAGCTTGTCCGTCCATTCTCCTTCCTTTCATCCTTTCACTGAATGTACCTAGGAAGGAAACTCCGTCCTGAATTATAAGTTTTTTATGAAAATTGTAGAGCTGAACAAAATTTAAGCATTTAATAAGTGAATATTACATGTAATGTATTTAAAGGCATTAAATTTTTGACAGTGATTTTTGCTGTTTTTGTTCTTCCTAGATTATAATGTCTTAAGAAACTGGCTTAACAAAAAGGTGAGCACACACTAGGGATATATATATATATATACAGCCTCTCCTCACTTAATGATGGAGTTCCGTTCCTAAGACCACGTCGTTAAACGAATTCGTCACTAAGTGAGGAGCATACTATAATGGTAGTGAGTTTGTGTCAACCATCTTTGATATTGTTTTAATATCACCTTTGCACTATTTATAACATTTCTGGTATATTCTTCCTGCAGCGCTGTATAACCCCTGTGGTTTAGCGCTTCTATTTGATTATAAGAATAATAATAATCTGGTATATTCTTAAATATTTATACAATAGTGTACTGTATATTGACATAAACAGAATAGAGGAAATCAGCTCTAATATACATTATTTAGGTATAAATACTGGTCAGAGAGCCCGTCGTAAGTCCGAGGCATCGGTAAATGAGTATGTCACTAAGTGAGGAGAGGCTGTATTAGAAAATATTTTGATCCAGGGACCTTGACCATGTAGAAACTATCAGTTCTTGGAAAATGTTTTGTTTTCATTGAGCTGAAAGCCAACCAAGAAATATAGTTAAATTATTAAAGAATATAAAGCTTAAAAAGACAAATACAGTGGACCCTTGAAAATCGGGATTAATCCGTTCCTGAGAGGCCGCCTATTTTCAAAATGGACGATTTTCAAATCTATTTTCCCCATAAAAAATAATGTAAATCAAATTAATCCGTTCCAGACACCCAAAAGTATGTAAAAAAAAAAAAGTTTTTACACATTAAATGGACATTTATCTACACACAAAACAATGAGATATATACTGTACATAGTATAAAATAGTAATATATTGACACACCTTTATTGAAGAGTTGTTGATGTGTGGAAGAAGGAAGGAAGGGAGAAGGTGGTGGAGGTGTTGGTAGTGTTTGGAAGGGGAATCCCCTTCCATTAACACTTCAGGTACCAAGTCTTTTTCTGGGGTTACTTCCCTTCTTTGTTTTTTAATGGCACTAGGACCAGGTTGAGAGTCACTGGATGCCTTTCTTGCAAAATAACTGTCCACAAATGTCTGTTTCTGGCGGTTCTTTAAAATGTCCCTAAAATGTGACAAGACATTGTCATTGAACATGTCACATACACGGCCTGCAACAGCTTTGTCAGGGTGATGCTCCTCCACAAATTTTTCCATTCTAGTCCACATTGTACACATCTCCTTAATCTCTGAAGAAAGCAACTTCTTCCTTCTCCCTCCCTCCTCCTCTGAAGCATTTTCCTGAGCTTTGGTCTGTTGTTCTTGCAGTTGAAGGTCTTGCAGCTCTTCAGTGGTTAGTTCTTCATCGTGGTCCACCAGCAACTCTTCCACATCCTCACCACTAACCTCCATCCCCATGGACGTCCCCAATTCCACAATTTTTTCCACAACTGGCATAGGGCTGTCAGAGTCATCTCCAAACCCTTCAAAATCCCTCTTTTCAACACAATCTGGCCACAGTGGTCTCCAAGCAGAGTTCATTGTCCTGGGAGTCACTTCCTGCCAAGCCTTACCTATAAGGCGTATGCAATGCACGATATTGAAGTGATCTTTCCAGAACTCTCTTAGGGTCAAAGTACTGCCTGAGGTTATGTCAAAACACCTTTGAAACATTGCTCTGGTGTAGAGTTTTTTGAAGTTTGAAATGACCTGCTAGTCCATGGGCTGGAGGAGAGGAGTGGTATTAGGGGGCAAGAACTTCACTTTGATGAACTTTAAATCCTTCACCATTTGCTCTTCCATGTCTGGAGGATGACCAGGAGCATTGTCCATTACCAGGAGGCACTTAAGTGGCAATTTATTTTCCAGGAGGTATTTCTTTACACTGGGGCCAAACACTTTGTTGAACCAATCAAGGAAAATTTCCCTGGTGACCCATGCCTTACTGTTAGCCTTCCAAAACACACACAAATTAGCCTTGGCAACACTGTACTTCTTGAACACAATGGGATTTTCAGAGGGATACACGAGTAAAGGCTTCACTTTGAAATCACCACTAGCATTGCCACACAACATGAGAGTTAGCCTGTCTTTCATAGGCTTGTGTCCTCGCAGTGCCTTTTCCTCCTGATTAATGTAGGTCCTCTTTGGCATTTTCTTAAAAAAGAGGCCTGTTTCATCACAATTGAACACTTGTTGGCGTTTGAATTGTTCAGACTCTATGTACCCCTTGAATTCATGAACAAATTTTTCAGCCGCACATTTGTCAGAACTTGCAGCCTCTCCATGCCTTACAACATTGTGTATGCCACTTCGCTTCTTGAAATTTTCGAACCAGTCTTTGCTAGCCTTGAATTCATCAACATCAGCACTCGTTCCAGGACTTTTCTTTATGAGATCGTCATGCAACTGCCTTGCCTTTTCGCAAATTATTGACTGTGTAACACTATCTCCTGCTAACTCTTTTTGTCTGATCCACAAAAGCAACAACTTCTCAACTTCTTCGATTCTTTGCGATCTCATTTTCGATAGCATATTCACCCCTTTCGCAACATCAGCTTCCTTGATTTCCTTTTTCTTCAACAAGATGGAAGTGATGGTTGAATGGGCCTTCCCATACATCCTGGAAAGATCAACCACACATACACCACTTTCATATTTTTCTATGATCTCTTTCTTAACTTCTATTGTGTTTCTCACTTTCTTTGCCACAGGGCTGGCACTAGGAGCTTTCTTTGGGCCCATGGTAGCTTTTTTAGCAGTTGCAAGCACTAAAACGAATGGAATATTGACAAAATGTATGGTATGAATGCGTAGGTGGCGGTGTGGGTGGTGGTCACTCGCTGGTAAACAATGGCACACTGACGCTCAATGTGTTTATGTGCCCAGGCGGCGGGGAGGCCACGCAGATGCGTTTCAGACGACCGGCGTTTTTCAAGTTAACGGACGATTTTCAAGTTGATTTTTTGGCCGAAAAAAGAGGATGATTTTCAAATTCGCCGATTCTCAAGGGAGACGATTTTCAAGGGTCCACTGTAGTTGTTTAAAACTACATTCTTCTCTCTACTGAAGAATGTGCATCAAATATGCACTACCCAATGAAGCTCAAAAATTTACCCTCTTCAAGGGGGGCTCCTTGGTGCAGTGAAGAGGCTCTTGGTAAGAGGAATTAGACCTTTTGGTCTCCTTCCTCAGACCGAACCTAATTACACCCAATCCCCCTTCCCTATCCCATCCTCCTCGTCACCCCTTTCCCATTTCCTCCTTGTCTCCCCATCCCTCCACTTTACCTTTCCTGTTTCTGCCTTTGAGGTTGTTCCCTAAGGCTTTGTAGTTCCTAGACCTGAGAAGGGGTTCCGGGGTCCATCTCCTTCCGTTGAGGTCCACAATGGTAGTGTAGTTTTCCGTGGAATCTCCCCATATGGTGCAATGGTTTTCGGATCACGTGCATGCCTCAAAATGGACCACCTTTGGTCCTGTATCTAAACGACCACGACCTTTTTCTGATGACACTATTTAGACTGCATCTCATTCTACTCAGAAAAGACCAACGCATCAATCACTTTCTTTATATACTACTCATCATAGTACACAATGGACGAAGTTTTTCCACTCTACAACCCACATAAGATAAGAGATAAGATAGGATTTTCTATGGATTTTCCAGACATGTGGGGATGACATTCTGGAACAGCTTGAGCTCCAAGATCTCTCGATCCTTAAAGTAGACAGATATGTACTGCCTGTCTGTGGGTGGAGACGCTACCCCTGCAATGTAGCTCGCTTAACTTTTGACTGCCGTGAGCTTCCATCATAGGTTTACATTGCGGGACACCATTTACAAGTCTGACAGGTGATCAGGTGATCCCTACACCACAACAGTGTAGAAATTGCTGGCGCTTTGGCCATCCTATGAAATATTGCAGGTCCATGGCTGAATGCCCAGTTTGTGGGGCCGATGACCATGCCAATACATCTTGTAGTCTACCTTCCTCCTTCCTTGATTGTCATGAAGCTCGTCCATCCTATTCTCGTCATTGCCAGGTTTACTTGAATGAACGTGAGCTCCATTGTCTCAAAAAGACAGAAGGTTTTACTTATGCCATGGCAGTCTCTCATCTATGCCTCCAGGGGAGACTTCCCCGTATTTCTTATTCTTGAGTTACTAAGAGACCCCCAACCTCTGGGGTCCCAATTCCTGTGGTCTCCCCTGCTGTCACTCCTTCCACAGTCACCTCTGTATCTAACTCTTTTTGCAGTCCTGGACTCCAAGGTCCCTACCTCATCACCTACTGTTCTCCAATCTTCATATCACACGCAAGCTTCTGTGCCTACAAGACCTCACACAACAGCTGCTCCCCCCTCGACTCTTTACTTCTTCAAAGTTCAACAAATTCTCAAAGTAAATCTCTTTCATTTCCAGTCTCAGTACCTGGATTTTTACCTCTTACTCATTCTGTTGCGAGTGTGGAGGTCCATCCTCCCCCTCGTACAGTACCTTCCTCTCCTGGCCCCTCCCAAGCTCCTCATTTTACCTCTAACCTCTTGTCCCCCTACATTGGTAAATTCCGTCATCCCCCTGATTTTTACTCACCCCCCCTTCTTCTATCTCCAATATCGTCCCACATACAATGTCCTTGTCCTCTGGAACAATTGAAGCTATCTCTGACTATATTGCGGAGACTAAACCATTGATGGACACCAATCTACCTCCTGTCACTCCTCTTCACTCTTTTCCATCTGCACAACTTCTTTCTTCACAGCGTTCCAACCCTTCGCTGTATGTTCATTTTCTGCTGCCTCCACATGTGGACTTTTCTAACCCTTCTAGTCCATAGATACCTCTACCTACCAAGTTCTTGTATCTTTCTCCTAACAAATCATGGCTTGTTTACAGTGGAATATCCGAGGCCTCAGAGGTAACTGATGTGAGCTACAGGTGTTGCTCTCCCAGTTTTCCCGTTTGTGCTTGTTTACAAGAATCCAAATTACGCTCTGCTGTTATCCATCCCATCTCGAGCTATGTTTTATTATATTCATAAGATCCTTTTCCCGATGGAACCTTTAATGAAAGTGCGCTTCTTATGCGCACCAGTATTCCATACCATCAGCTCTGTGTTCATACTTTGCTGCATTACACTGCAGCCGCATCCACTTGAATAAGTGGTATACAATTTGTTCTTTGTATCTCTCTCCCTCTCAGGCATTATCTATCCTAGATGTTGCATTTCTGGTTTCTTCCATACTGCCACCCCTTCTGTTTCTTTGCAATTTTAATGCTCACCATTTCCTGGGGGGTCTCATTGTGACTCTCACGGTATTCAGTTGGAGGCTTTTTTCACTTCCCTCCCCCTCCATTTTTAAATATGGGTACTCCCACCCATTTTGATCCTTGTACTCAATTTCTTGCTTCGATCTCTCAGTTTGCTCTTCCTCAACTGCACTAGACTTTACCTGGTCTGTCCTCCCATACATGCATGACAGCAATCATTTTCTAATCATCCTTACTTCTCATTCGTATTCACCACCTCCTCGCAACCCACGCTGGCAATTTGACCAAGCGAATTGGGACATTGACTTGCATCAAACTGCTTTTAGTGAGAATCCTTCTTCGTCCTCCATTGATGAGCTGTTACACCTCTTTTCGACCTCAGTTTTAACTGCAGCTTCACATTCTATACCCCAAACCTCGGGCAGGCATTCTCAGAGGTGTGTGCCTTGGTGGTCTGCTTGTGCTCGGGCAATATGTTTGAAACACGCTGTGTGGGGCAGATATCAGTACAACAGAACCACAGAGCGACTCCTTGATTTTAAGAAGAAGAGTGTGGTCGCCCGCTGTGTCATCTGTGAAGCTAAATGCATTTGCTGGTAGGATTGTTTCTACTGTCACTTCGGCTTCCTCTATGAGTGTAGCCTGGAAAAAAGTATGGAAACTAAGTGGCAAATACTCTCCCGACCCGCCTCCCATTCTTCGGGTTACCGGTGTCACTATAGCAAACCCTCTTGACGTTGCCACCAAAATTGGTAATCATTGTGTCCATATCTCTCAGGGGCTCCATCTATGCCCCCTCGTTTCTTTCCTCCAAGTCTGCCAGAGAATTTGAGCCCTTAGACTTTTCTTCTATCAGAGAAGAGTCTTATAATATGTCTTTTACACTTCTGGAATTGGAGGCAACACTCTCCGCTTGCCGATCATCGGCAGCTGGGCCTGACGGCATTCATATTCGTATGCTCTAGCATTTACATCAGTCAGCCCTTGCTGTTCTCTTACGACTCTTTAATCTTATTTGGTCTTCTTTTTGTGGAATTTAGAGACAAAATAGTCTCTCCACTAGTCAATATCTTTCGCAAGGGCCGTTCTACTATCGACCCCTTACTTCGCTTAGATTCGTATGTTCGTAGTGACTTTGCCAATAACCACTCAGTTATCGCCATATTTTTTTACCTTGAAAAGGCATATGACATGACTTGGAGATATAATATCTTGGCCCAAGCCCACTCCTTAGGCCTCCAAGGCCATTTTTCCTTAAGACCTTCTTATCTGAGAAACATTTCCGTGTTCGGGTTAATAATTTGCTTTCCCTGGACTTTGTCCAAGCTGAAGGTCTTCCCCAGGGATGTATTCTGAGAACCACACTTTTTCTCCTTGCTATAAATGATCTGGCATCTATTCCATCTAATATTTGGTCATCACTCTATGTTGATGACTTTGTTATAGCTTGTGTAGGCACTGACTGTCACCTCACTGCAGTTTCTCTCCAGCAAGCAGTCAACTGTGTTCCCAATTTTCTAGTACTAAATCATGGAATTACCCAGATAACTGCAATCAAGTCTCTGTCCCAGACTTCTGCTTGGCCGACTTCTTCGGACTGAGAAATTACCTGGGTGGGCTAAATTGGGATGACCTGACTATGGGTCAGGTAGGTGGTGTTGGTTGCCAGTATGACATGTTTCAGAGCATAGTGCTAACTGCCCAGACATCTTTTGTTCTGAATAGGGAAATTAGATATAACAAAAATGATCCCAAATGGATAAACAATAGATTAAAATATTTCATTGGTCAAAAGAGAAGCACATATAGGAATATGAAAAGAGGGGATGGGCAGTTCAGAAATCAATAAGTGGACCCTCGGTTAACGAATACCCGAAATCGTGCAATTATGTAAGTATAATTTTGTAAGTTCTTGTGGAAGTGTATTTTTGGAGGTCTGAAATAGACTAACCTACGTGAAATTTTTCCTTAAGGGAGTAAATTCGTTCGGTAATGGCACTTGAGCAGACTTCAGGAGTGAAATTTTTACGAAACTCGGGGGTCCACTGTATATTCAATTAAGAGAAATAAAAAAAGGAATAAGAAAATCAAAAGGGATTACGAGGCTAAAGTCGCAAGGGATTCGAAGACTAACCCAAAAGGGTTCTTTCAGGTATACAGAAGTAAGATTAGGGACAAGATAGGCCACTTAAGAGTAACTCAGGTCAGATCACTGACAGTTAGTTTGATATTTTTATTATGCACCCCATACCCATCCTGTGGGCGGTAGTCAAAAGATTACAGAGGTACATAATGGGTCCAGGGACTGGACCTCAAAGTTTGATAGCTGAGCAAGTTACAAAGGTAATGAACTCAGATGGTCACAATCATGACAAGTTACAAAGGTATTTGCAGATTACAGAGGTATATATAGGGTCCAGAGACTGGGCCCCAAAGTTTTGATAGCTGAACAAGGTACAATGGTAATGAATTCACTAGTTACAAGGTAATGAATCATGTAAGTAAATTTACTTACGTCTGTACATGGTTGCACTCATGAACAAATTATAAAGCAATGAGCAATCTATTAGTCTACACCCAGCCCCAACTGTAATGAGTTATTGGTGCAAATTTTAATTGTTGGGTCACACACACACACATATACACATACATATACACACACACACATACACACACATACATGTATATACATACACACATACACACATATATACATACTTTGACTCGACCCCTGCAACCACAACTAGGTGAGTACACACACACACACACACACGTGTCAATGCTTTATTTACAGGGAGCAAAGTCAGGGTATTTTTCCAGAATGGTCTGTAATATACCACTGTGGATAAAATACTTTGACATATCTTGAACATTTCTGAGTGAGTAGTCTCTGAATTCATTAATTTTATCGCACTCCAGTACATAATGACGCAGGGAGTGACAATAATCCAACTGGCAAAGTTTACATCTTGTTTGGTCTACATCTGGTGGTGGTGATTTAACCTGCCAAAGATACTTGTAACCCAGCCGGAGGCGGGCGGTAGTGACATCCAAGAGTCTGCATATTTTGTTGGATGCACCATAGACATGTGGCTCCTCCTGCATGATAGAATGATGATAGATGGACTGACTGGTGTCAATCTCCCCGAGTCTTAAGTCAATAAAATTGAGTTGAAGTTCTTTTCGTATTATTGTTCTCAAACTGCTAACTGACAAGCCAAGATTGTAATCTATCCCCTCTTTGAAAGCATAAAACTTAGCCAATTTATCAGTTCTATCATGCATCTGAAGACCAATGTGAGATGGAATCCACAGCATGTGCACTCGGACTCTACTATCCAGAATCCTACAATACCTGTGCCTGGCTTCTGACACGAGCATGCTACAAGTTATACTGCAGTGATAAAGAAATGTGTGAACTTTTCGACACTTACTTCCACTAAGTTTTTACTCGGGAAGATACTAGCGAAATTCCAGAAATAATAAATTATGTAGAACAGGACGATAATAAACTATGCACGACTGGGGTAACTAGTGACATGGTCCTCAGACAAACAGAGAAATTAAAACCTAACAAATCCCTAGGCCCTAATAAACTGTTTGCAAGGGTTTTAAAGGAATGTAAAGAGGAACTTGGCATACCTTTGGCTAATCTTTCTATCAACGAGCACGCAGAATTTACCTCCAACGGCGTCTTCGCTCTGCGGCCCTTTCTTTATCTTCACTTCTTGCTGATGGACCCTCCTTTAATACTGACTCTCTCGTTGACTTTTTGACAGAAACTGACTTACTACACAAACTCTGAAGATTATACCTCTAGCACCTCCCTCAGTCCCTCTACCTCGATCTCTTGCTACCCTCCATCCCTGCACTATCCACCGTCATCTTGCACTCCATACCCTACTAATCATCCCTCTCCCTCTTACAACCCACTCTCCCTGCATCCTGCAATAACCTGCTGCGCTGTATAATCCCTGTGGTTTAGCGCTTCTATTTGATTATAATAATAATTTTGCTAATCTTTTCAATATATCACTACAAACTGGCATAGTGCCAGACAAGTGGAAAATGGCAAATGTAATACCTATTTACAAGGCAAGTGACAGGTGCTTAGCTTCGAACTATAGACCAATAAGCCTTAACTCCATAGTGGGAAAATTTATAGAATCAATAATTGCTGAGGCAATTCGTAACCATCTTGAAAGGCATAAATTGATTAATGAATCTTAGCATGGTTTTTCAAAGGGACGTTCCTGTCTTACGAATATACTAACTTTTTTCACTAAGGTATTTGAGGAGGTAGATCATGATATTGAATATGATATTGTGTATATTGACTTCAGTAAGGCTTTCAATAGATTTTAGATTTTGCCACCGAAGTGGCTAGTTTATTGTGCACCCCATATCCATCCTGTGGACGGTAGCGCAAGAGCATATGGATACACAAAAGGCCTAGGCACTAGGCCCCAAAGGGGTTAACAATTGTACATTTGGGTTTATATCTACATTTCAATTATCTGTTACAAGCAAATTTAGGAAATTTGCTTAGTACAACTGGCATCTTATTTCATGAATAAGATATCTTGACATGTCACATAGGTTATTATACTGTCTATCTCTATATTCCTCAATAAGTGGACAATTAAGCACATAGTGTTCAAGACAGTGACCATATGCCTGATCACATAATTTGCATTTAGTTTGATCATCATCTGTGTATCTCCCAAACTGCCAGAAGTACTTGTAGCCAAGCCTAAGCCTGGCCACTACAACATCAGTCAGTCTGTTCACATTGCAAGTTGCTCCATAAACATACTTATCTACGTTCATGTTATCATAGTGGGCTATAGATCTACTCAGGCTTCTAACTGCATTCCTATAGCTATCATTTTCATTTTTTATTTCTCTCCTAATATTTTTCCTAATGCTAGACACAGATATACCAAAGTTATATTCTACATTCTCCTTCTGGGTGCTCTTCTTGGCTAACATATCAACTTTATCATGAAGGAGTAATCCAATGTGTGACGGAATCCATAGCAAATGTACATTAATTCCTTTGTCCCGGATTTTTGAGTATCTATACCTGGCTTCTCCAATGAGCATGCTGTTAGAGTCATTATATGAGTCAAGAGCCTTCAATGATGACATAGAGTCAGTAATGATGATAGAGTCAAGCTCAGTGTCATAAGTTAGCTTTAGTTTGCAGTGTAGACGCCCAGTTGTTAATTCTTATGCCTAGTTCAAAAAAATTATTATTGTTCTTAACCAGGGAGGTGGCAACCAGAGCAGATGCAGCCCTGCCAGAAAACTCCTGTTTAGATCCATCAGTGTATATAACTTGAGATAACTTATTACTACCAGCTAGGCGAGAAATTTCTTCTTGAGCAGTTGCTTTAACAAGTGATTTAAGGAAGGGATTACTAGCAATGAGCTTCTTGGGAGGGACTTGCAGGTATGTGATATTAAATGAACACATCTTCCATGGAGGGGTGAAATGCTCTTGTTGCCTACAGTGATACAATTCATGCAATAGAGTTCCACATCAGAGGCTATTGAGGAAACTTAAGGCACATGGAATAGGAGAATTTTTTTTCCTGGGTAGAGGCATGGTTGACAAACAGACAGCAGAGAGTTTGCATAAATGGGGAGAAATCAGAATGGGGGCACGTCACAAGTGGTGTTCCACAGGGGTCAGCGTTGGGCCCCATGTTGTTCATAATTTACATAAACGACATAGATGAGGGAATAAATAGTGACATAAGCAAATTTGCTGATGACACCAAAATAGGCCGTCCAATTCATTCTAATGAGGACATTAGAGCACTCCAGGATGATTTGAATAAACTGATGGCAGTGGTCGGAGAAGTGGCAAATGCAGTTTAATATAGACAAATGCAAAGTTCTAAATGTTGGACAGGAAAATAGCAATGCCACATATAAACTAAATAATGTAGATCTTAATATTACTGATTGCGAAAAGGATTTAGGAGTTCTGGTTAGCAGTAATCTGAAACCAAGACAACAGTGCATAAGTGTTCGCAATAAAGCTAACAGAATCCTTGGCTTCATATCAAGAAGTATAAATAGAAGTCCTCTGGTTGTTCTTTATCTCTATATATCTTTGGTTAGGCCTCATTTAGATTATGCTGCACAGTTCTGGTCACCGTATTACAGAATGGATACAAATGCACTGGAAAACGTTCAAAGGAGGATGACAAAGTTGATCCAATGTATCAGAAATTTTCCCTATGAGGATAGACTGAGGGCCCTGAATCTTCACTCTCTAGAAAGGCGTAGAATTAGGGGGGATATGATTGAGGTGTATAAATGGAAAACAGGAATTAATAAAGGGGTGTAAATAGCGTGCTAAAAATATCTAGCCTAGGCAGGATTCACAGCAATGGCTTTAAGTTGGAAAAATTCACATTCAGGAAGGATATAGGAAAGCACTGGTTGTGGATGAGTGGAACAAACTCCCGAGTACAGTCATAGAAGCTAAGACGTTGTGTAGTTTTAAAAATAGGTTAGATAAATACATGAGTGGGTGTGAGTTGGACCTGACTAGCTTGTGCTACTAGGTCAGATGCCGTGCTCCTTCCTTAAATGAATGTGATCTGACCTGACTAGGTTAAGGCATTGGCTTAAGCCGCTGGGAGAATTGGACCTGCCTAGCATGGGCCAGTAGGCCTGCTGCAGTGTTCCTTTTTGCTTATGTTCTTAAAACACACCAAATTACTTTCACTAGACGTTCTATCGTCCCTGATAATCCATTGTACCTGTATGGTTCGCGTATCCCAGAACGTGATACTGTCACGTTTCTCGGCCTTCTGTTTGACCGTTGGTTATCCTTTAAACCTCAAATTACATCCTTGAAGGCAATTTGTCATAGCCGGCTGAACCTCCTTAAAATCCTCGCTCATCTTTCATAGGGGGCTGATCATAGAACTCTCCTTCGACTACATTCTGCCCTAATTTGATCGAAAATTGATTATGGCAACCAGATACATTCAGCGCCCTCTCCTGCAACTCTTTCTAGCCTTGATCCCATCCATCACTAGGGATTACGTTTATGCCTCGGTGCTTTTTGCTCTTCACCTGTTGAGAGCCTCTATACAGAGGCGAATATTTCCTCCTTGACCAATCGCCGTGATGCTCATTGCCTTCGCTATTATGTTCGCTCCCATCACCTCCGCAATCCTTCCATATATATATTTTTTTTTGATAGTATAGTAACGGATGTTAGTAGTTCTTTATTTGTTCGCCGCCACTGTTTACTCCGTTCCTTTTCTCTTCGCCTACATTCGCTCTTGTCTTCTCTTCAGTTGCCACCTTTCTATGTTCATGTAGCATCTAACTTTTCCCTTCTCCCTTGGGAAGTTCCGACGGTTCGTGTCTGTTCTTTCTCACTGCCATGCGTGAAAGCCCAACTGCCTACGGTGGCTTTTCACTCTCTTTTTCTTAACCACTTCCGATCTCTTTTTCATGCCATCGCAGTCTACACCAATGGTTCCAAGTCTTCTGACGGCGTCGGATTCACAGCAGTGTTTCCGGACAGCGTCGTGCGAGGGATTTATCTTTGGCTAGCATTTTTATGGCTGAATTGTATACCATCCTCGTAGCACTTATCCGTATTGCATCTATGCCTGTGTCACCATTTGTGGTAGTTTCAGACTCCCTTAGTGCTTTACAGGCTATAGGAAAATTTGATTCACCTCATCTTCTGGTTATTCGTATTCAAATTTGGTTACGCCATATCTCTAGCAAGCACAAAGATATTGTTTTTTGTTGGGTCCCTGGTCATGTTGACGTACAGGGCAATGAACAGGCAGACACTGCTGTGAAGTCAGCAGTACATGACCTCCCAGCTTCATATAGAGGTGTTCCATTCACAGATTATTTTGCTGTAATTGCTACCCACCTTCGCAACCGTTGGCAACAACGTTGGTCTGATCTGCTACATAATAAATTACGTTCTATTAAACCAAGTATAGGTTTCTGGCCGTCTTCTTGCCATCGATGCCATGGTTGGGAGACTACACTCTTCCGTCTTTGTTTGCATCGGACACACTCGATGGAGAGGCGCCTTGTTCCACTCTGTGAGCATTGTCAGGTTCCAGTTTCTGTTAGCCATATTCTGTTGGACTGTCCACTCTATCAACGAGCGCGCAGAATTTACCTCCGACGTCGTCACCGCTCTACTGCCCTTACTTTATCTTCCCTCCTTGCTGATGGACCTTCCTTTAACCCAGACTCTCTCGTTGACATTTTTGACAGCAACTAATTTACTGCACAAACTTTGATGCTGGTACCTCTAGCACTCCTCGCAGCCCTCACTACCCGCTGCGCTGTATGACCCTTGTAGGTTTAGCGCTTCATTTTTTATTACAATGAAAATTTTTTACTAGATATTTTGATCCATCTTGAGGAGTCACCGGTGACACATCAACTATGAGCATCAATAAGATGTTACAAGTCTTGCCAGCAAACCTTCCTGAGGACAGTCTCCTATTGTTAGTAGGAAACTTGTGGTCTTTGTTGATGCCTTAGACGCACTGTCTGGAACTTTCCTCACAAGGATGGTCACAGCCTGAACAGATTTAACTAAGTCTGCTCCTGTGCATTTGAAATTTAGAGAGACTTGTGTACTTCATGTTACCGCTCTCTCGGAAGCCAAGACTGCACAGTGAGGTGCACCCCTCGAGGGAGGTTCCTTGATGCTGGTAAGGGCTCTTGATCTAGGGAATTGCATCTGTGTTCCAATTCCCTGAATTAAGCCTGAATGTCTTCCAACCCCCCACCGGCGCTGAATAATCCCTACGGGTTTAGTACTCCCCCATGATAATAATAATGATAATAATTATTGAGCTGCAGTCATTTGGTAAGCAACATTTCTTTGATGGGAGAATAGAAGTAAAATGTTATGTACTAGCTTTGCATAAATTGATCAATTGGTTATGCATTGCTTCTTTTCATTTTAGTGGTGGGTTGTGTATTCACTGCCCAAACTCTCAGTTCATAGGCTTTAGTAACCCACCTTGTGAATCATGGACCTCCAAGAGTAGTAAGGTACATTTAGTGGGGCGATGCATGGCTTACCAGCATTTTGTGGAGGGCTGGTATGGTATTTTGCCTAACAACATTCTGTAGTGGAGGGGTGGTGTATTTGGTAAGTTTAGCAAGCCTTAGTGAATACTCATGATTTTGGTCCTATGGCTACTACCAGAACCTATGCGTGTTACCTGTATATAGTGTACCTCTCCATTATCTATGTGACTGTTAGTGTGTTTAGCCTTGTTGGGCTTGGTGCTGGGTGGGACATGGAGAGCTTAAGTTTCTAGACCATAGCTGATGGATAACCACACTAATCACTTGCATGACCACAGCTTGTCCTTGATCACGGCTGTTTACTAATTGCCCTTGTGATACTTGATGAAATGTTTCTTACTTAGATGATAATAATAATCCATATTTCGAAAGTACAAGGTATACAGGCCTAGCTGACATCAATGACATACTACTATATAGAAAGCCGCTTGTTATGCTGAGTATTTCAGGCAAATTAGGTCACTTTTGTCCCAGGATGCGACCCACACCAGTCGACTAACACCCAGGTACCCATGTTTTACTGATGGGTGAACATAGACAACCGGTGTAAGGAAACACGCCAAATGTTTCAACCCTCGCCGGAAATCGAACCCGGACACTCACCGTGTGAAGCGAGAGCTATTGTCACCAAGCCACGGGCTGAGTGTATTGTCTTTGATACTGCTATATTTCGTACCAGATCATCCTTATTAGTGAAGATAAGGTTAAGTGTATTTTCCAGTCTTGTTGGCTCCACTAACTTTTTGACCAGAGCTTTGGTAAGATGGGGAAGGAAGAAGGATGGGTAATAATGGAAATATGGGAAAAAATGGGGGGTGGGGGTTGGTGAGGAGGAAGGGTAAAAAAGGTAAGTGGCCCAACCACTTTGGTGCATTATATATTTATGTGTATAGTGGTATGTAAAGTTAATATATCAGATAGGGCATAACATTTACCCAACAGTGTCACACAGGTATAACAAAGTTATAATTGCATGACTCTGTACGTGGATAATTGCATAAGTGCAATTTTTTTTTTTAATAATTGCTGGACTGAAGTTTAAGGACGATAGCAAGGCGAGTGATGGTTATGATAACTGCTATCTGGAAATACTGGCCGGCTTGCTTTGCAGGGGTGGTGTCCAACATTGGTATAATTGTCACTGATACGTAATTAAATGTAATGGCTGGTTAGTAAAAACTGAAATCATCAGAACTTGGGGTAAGATCAGAAGGCATTTCTGTGTGACCTTCATCTGATTGAAGGTCACTAAGACTGGATTTTCTGGTCGCTAGATCCTGATTTTCGAAGGTCTCAGGATCTTGATACTGGAAGGTCACTCAGGATCTTGGATCTTCTGGAAGGTCGCTCAGGATCTTGGATCTTCTGGAAGGTCGCTCAGGATCTTGGATCTTCTGGAAGGTCACTCAGGATCTTGGATATTCTGGAAGGTCACTCAGGATCTTGGATCTTCTGGAAGGTCGCTCAGGATCTTGGATCTTCTGGAAGGTCACTCAGGATCTTGGATCTTCTGGAAGGTCACTCAGGATCTTGGATCTTCTGGAAGGTCACTCAGGATCTTGGATCTTCTGGAAGGTCACTCAGGACCTTGGGCCTTTGAAAATCATCCTTATGTATAAATCTTCTCACTCGCTGGTGGAGGGTCATCCGCTGGATCCACTATTGTTGGCGAATTTGATGCAAAGATTTAGTAGCTTATGTGTGTGTGTGTATGAATTTTCATCTGAGCTGCCCCCTGCAACATTTCTCCATTTTAGGTGTCTTAAGAGGCGCCTAAGTTTCCGTCTCCTAATATCATGTTTATTTTCCCCCTATAATCTACCTCGTCCATAGTTACTATAGCATTTACTTTGTCTGCTTTCGTAAGGTGAAGTCCAGGATCTTCCCTTAATTCATGGTATAACTTGACAAATCTTATTATTAGAAAAGAGGAGGGAACTGACGTGCCACTGAAGTTGAAATCACCACCACCACCACCAAGGTCACCACCACTACCAAGGTCACCACTACAAAAGTCACCACCACCAAGGTCACCACCACGAAGGTCACCACCCCTACGACTGTAGCGTGCCACACATTATTGTCAAATGTTGCAAAGGTGTGTTGTTAAGTGTTGAAAAAGTGTTGCAAATCACTATAGTGTTACTACCATCAATTACACAACGGATGTTTTAATTACCTACGATGGAGATAACTTTAAAACATATGAGTTACGTTGATTTTTCACGCACGTGTTTTTTCACGTATATATATATATATATATATATATATATATATATATATATATATATATATATGTAACATATATTACTTTGGTACACATTGACTACACACACACACACACACACACACCTAGCCAAGCACGTAAAGAAACTAGAGAAAGTGCAAAGGTTTGCAACAAGACTAGTCCCGGAGCTAAGGGGTATGTCCTACGAGGAGAGGTTAAGGGAAATCGACCTGACGACACTGGAGGACAGAAGAGATAGGGGGGACATGATAACGACATATAAAATACTGAGAGGAATTGACAAGGTGGACAGAGACAGAATGTTCCAGAGATGGGACACAGCAACAAGGGGACACAATTGGAAGTTGAAGACTCGGATGAATCACAGGGATGTTAGGAAGTATTTCTTCAGTCACAGAGTTGTCACGAAGTGGAATAGTCTGGAAAGTGATGTAGTGGAGGCAGGATCCATACATAGCTTTAAAAAAAGGTACTATAAATCGCATGGAGCAGGAAGAGTGACCTAGTAACGGCCAGTGAAGAGGCGGGGCCAGGAACTGTGACACGACCCTTGCAACCACAACTAGGTGAGTACTACTAGGTGAGTACACACACAGGAATAAAAGAAAACTCTCGGTGAAGACAGTAAAAACATTAAATTCAGAGACTCGACCTCTTGACAAAAAGAATTGCAGCTGTGCATCAGACAACCTGGCCAGTAGACCTTCTTGTTCTAAAGTGCTGGTGCGGGATCACAGTGGAATCATCCACTAGTGTAAGTAGAACTTCATCCAAAGGTTGCACAATTATTGAAGAATTCCTTGTATCAAGATCCCATGATGTCTGTCAGACACTGCAACATCATGGGATCTTGATACAAGGAATTCTTCAATACTTGTCCAACCTTTGAACGAAGACCTACTTACACTAGTGGATGGTTCCACTGTGACCCCGCCTCCTCCTGCTTCCACTCACCTGACTACAGTATATAAGCCACTTCTCCGGTCATATGCTGTACTTTCTACAAGATTGATGGACTGAACACATCGATTTCAGGCTGAGGAACTGATTACCTCAAACTCCTCCTCTCCATACCCCTTCTCTGATTTGTACTGGACTGAAGAAGCCACTGTGTGGCGAAACGTTTCCTCAATAAAGATTCCCATATGTTGCATAAGTGTCTCAATCTTCAACCTGTCGCTTTTGAAAACCATTTATCACCTCTAATATTATGTTCTTGTGTGGTATCAGCAGCAGAGACTATGTGATGGCAGTGTTTATTGTTTTGAGGTGGATTCTTGCTAATACTTCAGAGATGATGAAGCTGCCTTTATTTTGCTTGATTGTTTTAGAAACAGCGATTAATGATGATTCAAGGCATTTACATCTGCGGAAATTAGGTTCTTTGATCACAAGTCGTTGAATTTCATGAGGTGATTGGCGGAATGCCGGTGTTGTATGCAGGCGTTGTTCAAGTCATCGTTCCTACATATATTAATGTGTTCGTTGCGACGTTTCCGAGGTTCCTTGCTGTTTCACTTACATATATTCTGTCGCAGCCTCCACAAGGTATAGTGTAAACTCCTGCATTGACTGGTTCATGGTGGTTCGATTTTGTCCTGGTTAGATCCCTTATGGAAGTGCTGGAAGCGATGGCGACTCTAGTGTTAGTTTGAGTCAGTACCTTAGAAACATTCAATGTAACCTGGCTGTTGGGAAGGATTGTAACTTTGTTAGGAGTGGTGTTGGTGCGTGGAGAATTAATAACTTGAGTTCTTTTCTTGCAGTCTTTGATGAAAAAGGAAGGAAAATGTTGATCAGTGAAGGTTTGGTGAATGTAAGTGCAGTCCTCGTCAAGAAACTCAGGACTACAAAGTCTTAGGAAATTCTTAGTAAAATCCGATGATGATGCCTCTTTTGTTCTTAGTATCTTGAAATATTAATAATGATGATAAAGTCTGTAAAAAGATGATACTCTATAAGTTTAGTCTGAGTTGGTGCAAATTTGAAATTTAACTGAAACTTAAAAAACTTGGAATTATTGGAATCGGATAAATTACTAGAGAATGCCTTTTCTGTTTGGCTTCAAACTTTCACCATTAGCGAACTTTATGTAAATGTAAATTTAATTTTGCCAGTTTTATTAAATAAATTGTTTTCCGTTGTAATAACTTGTGAATGTCTCTTCTGATCGGTTTCAACCCCTAACTGCTAATGTTTCTGAATTGCAAGTATTTTTGCATTGCTTTTGGGCTGTGTGGGTGCCAATTTGCCTCTTGTTTTCCACCAGTTTTATCAAAATAAATTTTAAAAATAAAAATCAAATATTTCTTTTAGGATTATAAAGAATATAAATAGAAAACAAAACTAAAAAAAAAAAATTCGTTTTTAAGGCGTTTATAACTAGAGCATGTCTTTTTTGACTGGCTTCAAATTTCAGTGCTTGTGTGCTGGACCAAGAGTGAGATTCACAGAACTATTTACATGCGTCTCTGCCATTTGTTACAAAGACAGTTCCCAATTTTTTTTCCATATGGTAACTGGAGAAAGCCTCCACTGATAGGATTCAAAATTTCTATTCTGGTGCATCTGCCTAGAAGAAGGTTGGTGTTGTTAATGCTGTCTGCTGGCCACAGTTTGCCACTTTCATTATTTTACTTTATTGCATTATTTTATTATTTTCCATATATTATTTTAATTTATTGCATTATTTTGCCTTGATGCTGTTGAGGGGGTTGGTTTGATCCAAGGAACTCGATTTATCCTCACCTTGCTTGAATTTGCTCCGAGTGCATCACAGGGGGGCTGTATGACCCCCCTACTGGTTTAGAGCTTTCTTCTGATTAAATCTGCATGGTCCTCACCTCAGTGCTATATGGTCCACACCTCAGTGCTATATGGTCTACACCTCAGTGCTACATGGTCCACACCTCAGTGCTACATGGTCCACACCTCAGTGCTATATGGTCTACACCTCAGTGCTACATGGTCCACACCTCAGTGCTACATGGTCCACACCTCAGTGTTATATGGTCCTCACCTCAGTGCTATATGGTCCACACCTCAGTGCTATATGGTCTACACCTCAGTGCTATATGGTCTACACCTCAGTGCTATATGGTCTACACCTCAGTGCTATATGGTCTACACCTCAGTGCTATATGGTCCACACCTCAGTGCTATATGGTCCACACCTCAGTGCTATATGGTCCACACCTCAGTGCTATATGGTCTACACCTCAGTGCTATATGGTCCTCACCTCAGTGCTACATGGTCCACACCTCAGTGCTACATGGTCCACACCTCAGTGCTACATGGTCCACACCTTAGTGCTACATGGTCCACACCTCAGTGCCACATGGTCCACACCTCAGTGCCACATGGTCCACACCTCAGTGCCACTCTCTTGGATCAAGCTTAACTGCTTTCCATTTCCCAGATGTTGTATGATCCTCATGGGTTTAGAGCTTCTGTGTGAATATAATAAAAGATAATGATAACACATACACAGAATATATACCCTGAGAAGTGTATTTCTCTCAGCTAATCTATGCTGAGAGTTCACGTTAATCCATGTCACAGGGACAAAAGTATTCTCGCTTGTTGGTAGAAGCATTCTACGTGCAGCTCAATAACACTTGTGTAGCCGATAGGTTTAAAACTCCATTAACCAACCAAGCGACGCATGCATGTAGCTCCCGGGACACCAGCAATGCTTCACAGCACGAACACCAACTGGCAGATACAGAATAACCAAAGCTTACCCAACCACCGACAGCCTGACTGACTGGTCAGAGACTGAACCGCGGGTCGAGCCTCAACTACTCTGTCCCCTGAATGACCCACTTAAGTTTAGCCCTTCATCGAATAATAATAATAATAATAATAATAATAATAATAATAATAATAATAATAAAAAGTAATAATAATAATAGTAATAATAATAATATAATAATAATAATAATAATAATAATAATAATAATAATAATAATAATAATAATATTTTTTTTTATTAACACAGGCCGTTTCCCACCAAGGCAGGATGGCCTGAGAAAGAAAAACTTTCATCATCATTCACTCCATCACTGTCTGGCCAGAGGCGTGCTTACACTACAGCTACAAAACTGCAACATTAAGAAGACTGATATTAAACAAAAAGAGTTTACCAGTGTGTTAGAAGAGAGTTACTGTCAAGATGAAACGGTGCAGTCAATGGAGCTCATGATTGAGGGGCTTGAAAAAAAAAAATTGGGAGTTAGGTAAATGAAAGGAACGAGGATAAAAGATGAAGAGAGTCAGAAAGGAACAACGGAAGTTAACTGGAAATCTGAAATCATGGAGTAAAAAAGCAGAAAAATTGTAATAATTTGAAAGTCGATTTATAACATCTCAAAAAAGAAGTTAAAAGTGACAGTAGAGAAGCCGAGGGAGAGGAGAGAGGCAGGGAGAGGAGAGAGGCAGGGAGAGGAGAGAGGCAGGGAGAGGAGAAGCAAAGTAAGAGGGTTGAGGAATAAGAGAAAGAGAGTTATGGTGACCTTCTGAAGGAAGATGGCAAATGGAAGGAAGGTGATAAAGAAAACTAGAGAAGTTCAGAAAATAAAGAAATGTGAACGTGAGGACAAATATGAATATTAAGCTGAAAGGAACTTTATTATCTAAGATCCAATTTTTCATTTGTATTACGTGCCTTTTAAGGACGATGCCTTGACGCCAGAGAAGGGCTCTTGATCCTTTCCTTAGACTGAATCTGATTGTCTCCTATTTCCTGGTTCTGTATAACTCTTACAGGTTTAGGGCACCCCATGAATGTAACACGATTATGTCATAATCCCAGTTCCCTGTACCTCAACACAAGCAAGACGCATACAAGATGTATCTCAGTACCATATAGAGACCCAGGAACTGTAGCCTAACTCCCTCAAAGAGACCCAGGAGTTGTAGCTCAACTCCCTCAGAGACCCAAAAGCTGTAGCTCAGCTTCCTCAAAGAGACCCAGGAGCTGTAGCTCAACTCCCTCAAAGAGACACAGGAGCTGTAGCTCAACTCCCTCAAAGAGACCCAGGAGCTGTAGCTCAACTCCCTCAAAGAGATCCAGGAGCTGTAGCTCAACTCCCTCAAGAGACCCCAGGAGCTGTAGCTCAACTCCCTCAAAGAAACCCAGGAGCTGTAGCTCAACTCCCTCAAGAGATCCAGGAGCTGTAGCTGAACTCCTTCAAAGAGACCCAGGAGCTGTAGCTCAACTCCCTCAAAGAGACCCAGGAGCTGCAGCTCAATTCCCTCAAAAGGCCCAGGAGCCGTAGCTCAACTCCCTCAAAAGATCCAGGAGCTGTAGCTCAACTCCCTCAAAGAGATACAGAAGCTGTAGCTCAACTCCCTCAAAGAGACCCAGGAGCTGTAGCTTAACTCCCTCAAGAGACCCAGGAGCTGTAGCTCAACTCCCTCAAAGAGATCCAGGAGCTGTAGCTCAACTCCCTCAAAGAGACCCATGAGCTGTAGCTCAACTCCCTCAAAGAGACCCAGAAGCTGTAGCTCAACCCCTCAAGACGTTAAGGGGCTCTCGATGGAAGAAATTGTTATTTTAATAATCACAACCAAGCGCTAAACCCATAAGAGTCATTCAACGCTGCTTGATGCAAGGAATTAGACCTAGTCTCTCCTTTACTTTTCTATATAGTAGTATGTCATTGATGTCAGCTAGGCCTGTATACCTTGTACATGTACTTGTAGAAATAAACATTATTATTATTATTATTATTATTATTATTATTCCTAGGAGTAAACCTGCTTGTCTCCATTCCTCCAGGCGCTGTATGACCCCCCACCGATTTAGAAACCCTCCCAAGAGGTTCAGGAGCTAGATATCAACACCTGCAATAAGTCCAGGAGCTGTAACTGAACACACTCAAGAAACTTAGCACCCGTACCTTAATACCTTCAGAAGTTCAAGGAGGTATAAACTAACACCTGCAGGTGGTACAGCTTGACACCTGCAGGTGGTACAGCTTGACACCTGCAGGTGGTACAGCTTGACACCTGAAGGTGGTATAGTTTAACACCTGAAATAATTATAGCTTAACACTTGAAGGAATTATAGCTTAACACTTGCAGGACGTATAACTTAACACCTGCAGCGATATAGCTTAACACATGCAGGAGGTATAGCATAACACCTGCAGGTATTATAGCTTGACAACTGCAGGAGGTATAACTTAACCCCTGCAGGAGGTATAGCTTAACCCCTGCAGGAGGTATAGCTTAACTCATGCAGGAGGTACAGCTTAACACCTGCAGGAGGTATAGCTTAACACCTGCGGGTGATATAGCATAACACCTGTAGGAGGTATAGCTTGAAACCTGAAGGTATTACAGCTTAACACCTGGAGGAGGTATAGCTTGAAAACTGAAGGTATTACAGCTTAACACCTGAAGGAGGTATAGCTTAACACCTGCGGGTGGTATAGCTTAACCCCTGCAGAAGGTATAGCTTAACACCTGCGGGTGGTATAGCTTAACACCTGTAGGAGGTATAACTTAAAACCTGAAGGTATTACAGCTTAACACCTGGAGAACATATAGCTTAACACCTGCAGGTGGTATAGCTTAACACTTGCAAGAGTTACAGGACCTCAACATCCGCAAGAAGGAAGAAGCTGGAACTCAAGTCAGTTTTAAACATTGTTGATAAACCACAAGACCAGTCAGACAAAACTAGGTTTGCATCGTCCGTAGAAATTTGTTTGCTACTTAACTTGGGGACAGAGACGAAAATGATTTTAAAAGAGTTATCGTCGCTGGCACATTAGGAAGCCAATGAATAACTCACGAAATCGTAAAAAAACACGACTGCAAACAAATCACGGAGTGGGTGGGTGTTGAATCCGTGGCAAGATAGTTCTAAGACTCACAGAACAGAAGGGACTCACGGTTAAGGACCCATTAGGGGTGCGGGGGAAGTGGGAATAGATGGGGGAGAGGGAAGAATTTCAGAGAAGAAAAAAAAGTCGGGGCTAGACCCAACAGCAAGGGCACTGTAAAGCATTATGTAAGGCTTGTGCTGGTGCTCAACCTCGTCTCTCCTCTGAAGCAAGACTGGTCGCGCAAATTTGGCAAAAGGTCGGACTGTGTGGTGGCCCCAAACAACACTAGGCAAGTAATAATACTCACGGGCTGGACGAGTGGTTAACGCACTGGCCTGTAAGTTTTACGACTCACTTGCCATGGGTTCAAATCCCACTCGTTCCGTGATTACGAAACCAATGGATTGACTTCTTTTTAACGCGCAGCAATTGTTCTCCTAAGCAAGATATGGTAGGAAGCTAGAGCATAACATTTAAAATAATAATAATTTAAAGCTTAAATAAGCTCAATATTCCGATAAAGCCAAAATTAACTGCATAAAATACTAAATGTGTCAGTGTCATGGTACGGGTCAAGGGAGGAATTCTGGGTCACATACCTCCAGCCTCTGTACCTGATCACACGCATGAGGCCAATCAATTAACTATGCCTCAAAACCCTCAAGAAATCTAGGAGCTATAATTGAACCCTCCAAAAAAGTCCATGAGCTGGATATCAACACTATGAGGAAGCTCATGATGAAAGATGAACTAGAAACCACAGACGTGATATTATGCAGTTTTTTATTCATTACCCATTAAGAGGGCAAAACATATTTTTAATCGATATACAGTAATCTTGCATAAGACAGCAAAACACTGGTATATACACGGCAAAAATGACAACTTTTGACTTTCTTAGGTTATCCTCACTTAATGATCATTCAATTTTTTACGACTCTGAGCAGGATGAAAATCCTACAAAAAAAAATGCATCATCTCTACTTCCACTTACGTCAATACCACAACCACTACCTCCATAAAGTAAATTTATCTTGTCTTCGTATTTAAGAACTCGCCATCCACATTACTGATACTCCTACACTCAAATCTTATCTTACACGTTAATTCGTATTAAAAACTAAGTATCTGGTTCGGCCCTGGCCATAAACAAGAATACCAGCCATTAATTCACTCTCTCGTAGTATTGAGGCCTCTCCCTCCATCCCGCACTAATGACCCAGATACCTTTACCTTATTTGTAGAAGTCATCTGCCCTCCCAGGCCAGGTCACTCCTCTGCTGTTACTCTGCTCCATCTTCCTCTCTCTATCTCACTCTCGTTTAAGGCTTCATAGATCTCATTGAACTTTTTAAACGAAACTTCCTTCATGCAGTGACTCTTCTGGTTCTCTGGCAACCAAAGTGTCTCCAGGAAAAGATACCTGGTAAGTGTTCCATAAATTATCTATAACCTATAGTTTAATTTTTTTTTAAAGATTCGTTTTAAAATCAGTGCACCAGAGGGAAGACAAGGTATGTATGTTACTTCAAGTTGAACTAGGAACTGGGAACTTTTTGTTTAAAGAGAAAAACTTCCAGGTAATCACAGGTTTTTCATCCCCCTCAGTACGAGGTGTTTCTTCCAGAAAGAGTTTCATATGTAAGCTAGGACAATGACAGGCAAAAAACAATGTGATTAAGGGTGTAACAAAGTATTCAAATCAATCTTTTCTTTTCCCCAGAATGCTGTGTTTTAGGGATCACTGGGATGAGTCAAGATGTTTAAGAAAAAGTTCTTTTAGGTTCATTTTTTCATTAATACCGTTTTCATTGTATTTACATCATTCTTTCTTTTTAAATGCAAGTTTTAACTCCACCCTTTGTGGAAGAACGTAAAATTACATCTCATTATTTTTCATATGCCTTTATATCACCTTAAAATTACTGGATAGTCTATTTTATCCATGAAAAATATGTAAATCTATTTTATTTCGCACTTTATTACCTCATAAGTCAAAGGTTACAGCTACTTAATCTACTTTTAGTAAATCATAGGAGATCCACAAAAATCTTACTTACTTAATTTTTATCAAGTCACAAGTTCAGTCAACTCTGGTATCCCTTCAGGCTTTCTACGACAAAGGCGTCTTGAATTACATTTTCATGGAAGAATCATACTTCATTTAACTCTGAAAATCTTTGGGTTTTCCTTCGGGACTTCTGGCGACAAAAAGCAGCTGTCACCTTAGCGTCTCTTGAAAGATATCTGCCCCTGTCATAATCATCTCTGATTCTTTTCTGGGGTTACTCTTCACTGCGTAAACCAACATTTCTATCTGTCCCTCGTCTACCAAAGAAGAAGTGACTTCATTAGACTTCTTTTGTAACATCATCTTCCAAAATCAGATTTAACGACAAGGCCCACCAAACACCTTTATTACAAGACCTTCTTACCTATTCATCACTAGAGACTTCAACGCATCAGTGTAAATAGTGATCAAGACCTATATTTAATTTTTTTGCCTAAAGTTCCAAAATATGACCAGTGGCGTCGCCACTGGTCATAGAAGGCTTGAGCCACCCAAAATTCCCTCTGCCCTCCTCAAATAGAAATAGCAGTAATAATAATGCTGCTTCAAAACAAATCTCCTAACCTTCCCCGCCTCTTTCCAAAGGAGGTGCGGGGCCCAATTGGGAACAGTTTTGGTGGGCCCCACGTATGGAAAGCAATCAAACTGTGCGCTTAAAAAATGCATGCGAGTTAATAGACCAAACAGATGTAAACTACATATATTGCTACATAGTTTTGTTGAAATACTTATCTAATACACCTTTCTTCTTTTTTGCTTCGACCTTCTTTGCCTTGGCTACAGACTACTTACTGTCACTTAAATATTTTCTGCCGATGTCTCTTGGTCCTTTACTCATTTACAGAAACCACAGGATCCCCTTTTTTTTACTTCGTGCTGTTGTGTGTACTTGACAAGCCGAGAGTAGATTACACTCGCGCGGGGTTCCCTTAGGCGCGGGGCCCAATTGGGAGAAATCGGTCCAATCTCCTTAAGGCCGGCCCTGATACCACCCCTAAGCCCCCGCATTATAGAAGTTCCGGCACCGCCCTGAATGTGACTTTCCCAAACTAGTATTAAAAAATTGAACAATCAAGAAGTAACACATATGGATGACGGATGAACAAACTGAAGGAGACATACTATATCTGACAAATGACTGGAATGATGAATTGGTAATGAGCGTGCTGGATCCTATAGAGTGGAATGACATTGAAGGAATATTTCAAAGATATTATGTTTTGTTAACCCTCTATCGGTGGTACAAATCATACATTTGAAAAAATATGAAGGACATATATAGTACCTTTCAGATGAATGAGTTAAGAATGACTTTTTTTTTGTAGTTAACAGTGTATTCCATAATGTAAAGCAGTCATGATATGTTGGGAGGAGACTAAGTTTGAACACGACGAGTGGTGCCAAAACATGTTTAGTATGAAAAATGTATATGTTTATAATGAAGTATATTTTTAAGATAATTTTTATAGAAGATACGCCATATTGGAATGAGAGTAAGAGAAATGTGGGACGAAATATGTATTTTCATGAGTGCATCATGAAGCGAGTGAGAAGTTTTAATGACACGAATTTTGCTATCTTGAAAACACATCATTTATAAACAAATTAAGTACACTTACAAATTTGCATGTTCACAAACTGATTTAACATTGGGTACCATCCTGGTTGTAAAACACATCTGCCATTCATTGATGAAGCCATTCAGAAAATGTGAACTTAAGTATATTTAACGCGATTTAACAGGAATCAGTTATGGAGAGAGAAGAGGGAATATAAATGTATAAATTCAATTGAGGATTATGTGGATTAAAATAAGGGTCGGATGCGAAAAGTGGGTCATAATAAGTGTGTATGCATCTGGAGAAGAGAGGAGTGTAGAAGAGAGAGAGATTTTGGGAGATGTTAAGCGAGTGTGTAGGAACTTTTGAGCCAAGTGAAGAGTAATCGTGGTAGGGGACCTAAATGCTAAAATAGGAGAAGCGTTCAGAGAGGGTGTGGTAGGTAAGTTTGGGGTGCCAGGTGTAAATGATAATGGGGAGCATTTGATTGAACTTTGTATAGAAAGGGGTTTGGTTATAGGAAACACATATTTTAAGAAAAAGAGGATAAATAAGTATACAAGATATGATATAGGGCGTAATGACAGTAGTTTGTTGGACTACGTATTGGTAGATAAAAGACTGTTGGGTAGACTTCAGGATGTACTTGTTTATAGAGGGGCCACAGATATATCAGATCACTTTTTAGTTGTAGCTACAGTGAGAGTAAAAGGTAGATGGGATACAAGAAAAATGGAAACAGTAAGTAAGAGAGAGGTGAAGGTTTATAAACTAAAGGAAGAGGCAGTTAGGGTAAGATATAAACAACTGTTGGAGGACAGATGGGCTATTGAGAGTATAGGCAATGGGGTAGATGTATGGGGTAAGTTTAAGAATATAGTGTTAGAGTGTTCAGCAGAAGTTTGTAGTTACAGCTCTAGTGAAATAAATGATGGGGAAACAGGTGTAGATAAGGACACACACAAAACAGTGTTACAAACTAGCAATACCACGGTAGATAGTAAACAAGGGGATGCCCAGGGAAATACTGAAGATAAATTACCGGAAACAGTTGAAGGCTCAATTGTTAGCAATAGTAACGAAGACAGACATGAGACAGGAACCCACCCACCAATGGGGAACACAGTCACAAAAAACCAGGGCAAACGGAAACCAGGCCTATGTGAATATTATGCACTTGGTATCTGCAGGCATGGAAAATCTGGGAAATCAGATGGGACATGCAATTATGATCACCCCATAAAATGCCGTTCCCATATGAAAACAGGCAAATGCAACCTCCCGTCCTGTAAGTTTTTCCACCCTGAAATGTGCCACACATCAATTCAGGAAAGACAGTGCTATAACTTATATTGCCAGGCATACCACCTAAAGGGTACGAGGCGACACAGAACATCCAGACCATGGCAAAATCAGGGTAGCCACAGCCACTCCAAAGAGAGAGGTTTTTTAGTGCCAGGAAGGAAAAAAAGCTGGCAGGAAATGACAGAAATTGTACACCAACTGCAATCATTTCTGGAGTGGAATCACAGTCAGTGACCTCCACTCCATTACAACAGATATTAGAGCCAGGAAAAAAAGACCCCCCCCATACCACCAATACCACCAATCCAACTACATTCATCTTTGCTAATATACAGGGTCTAAAGCCAGCAACAAACAACAAGGTACCTTACATTCGTGGACTGCTTACAGAGTCAAATGCTATGTTTGCGGCTTTCACAGAGACCCACATAAGAGATCACTTGGACAATGAAATATGGATCCCGGGCTACAACCTATACAGGTGTGACAGAGTGAACAGGCAAAAAGGGGGGGTTGGCCTGTATATCACAGAGTCACTTATATGTTCAGAACTACTAAATGCCTCAAATTATGTAGTTGAAGTATTAGCAATAAAGGTCGAGAATCAAAACCTGGTCATCGTGGTTATATACAAGCCTCCGGATGCAACGTCCCAACAATTCCAGGAACAGCTTCTGAAAATTGACCACTGTCTGGAAAATCTTCCAGCTCCTGCCCCCAACATCTTGCTACTGGGGATTTCAACCTCAGGCACCTAAATGGAGGAACATTGCAAACAATGTGGTAGCAGAGATAACACCAGGAGGCAGCTCAGATGAAAATTCCCACATGCATGAACTTTTAAATATCTGCACCAAGTTCACCTTAAACCAGCAAATAGTAGAGCCCACATGATTAGAGAATACGCTGGACCTCATCTTCACCAACAATGATGATCTGATACGAAATGTCATCATATCAAAAACAATATACTCAGATCACAACATAATAGAGGTCCAGACATGCATGCGGGGAGCCACAGATCAACAAAATGTGATCAGCCGTGAGGGAGCTTTCTCCAAATTCAACTTCAATAACAAAAACATAAGGTGGGACCAAGTAAACCAAGTCCTAAATGATATAAACTGGGAAGATTGCCTAAGCATCACGGATCCCAACCTATGTCTAGAACAAATTAACTCTGTGGTACTTGAGGTTTGCTCAAGGCAAATTCCCTTAAGGAAAAGAAGGAGAAGATGCAAACTAGAAAGAGAGAGGCGCTCCCTATACAGGCGAAGGCAAAGAATAACGGAGCGGCTACAGGAGGCCAATATCTCTGAAATACGTAGGGAGACACTAGTCAGAGAAATAGCAAACATCGAATTAAAACTAAAGGAATCTTACAGGAATCAAGAGACACGGGAAGAACTAAAAGCCATAAATGAAATTGAAAGAAACCCTAAGTATTTCTTTTCCTATGCAAAATCAAAGTCGAGAACAACAACCAGTATTGGGCCCCTACTTAAACGGGATGGGTCCTACACAGATGACAGCAAGGAAATGAGTGAGTTACTTAAGTCCCAGTATGACTCAGTTTTTAGCGAGCCTCTAACCAGACTGAAAATCGAAAACCTAAATGATTTTTTTATGAGAGTGTCACAGAACTTGACAGACACATGCCTTTCTGACATCACCACGACGCCAAATGACTTCGTAAAGGCAATAAATGACATGCCCATGCACTCCGCTCCAGGCCCAGACTCATGGAACTCCGTGTTCATCAAGAACTGCAAGAAGCCCCTATCACATGCTTTTAACATCCTATGGAGAGGGAGCATGGACACTGGGATCGTCCCGCAGCTACTAAAAACAACAGACATAGCCCCGCTCCACAAAGGGGGCAGTAAAGCAATAGCAAAGAACTACAGACCAATTGCGCTAACGTCCCATATCATAAAAATCTTTGAAAGGGTTCTAAGAAGCAAGATCGCCACCCATCTTGATACCCATCAATTGCACAACCCAGGACAGCATGGGTTTAGAACAGGCCGCTCCTGTCTGTCCCAACTACTGGACCACTACGACAAGGTCCTGGATGCTCTAGAAGATAAACAGAATGCAGATGTTATATACACAGATTTTGCAAAAGCCTTTGACAAGTGTGACCATGGTGTAATAGCCCACAAAATGCGTGATAAAGGAATAACAGGAAAAGTTGGTAGATGGATCTATAATTTCCTAACATGTAGAACACAAAGAGTAGTAGTCAACAGAGTAAAGTCTGAGGCAGCTACTGTGAAAAGCTCTGTTCCACAAGGCACAGTACTTGCTCCCATCCTATTCCTCATCCTCATATCAGACATTGACAGGGATATAAGCCACAGTGCTGTGTCTTCCTTGCAGATGACACCCGAATCTGTATGACAGTGTCCACCGTTGAAGACACTGCAAGACTCCAAGCAGACATAAACCAAATCTTTAAATGGGCTGCAGAAAACAATATGAAGTTCAATAATGAGAAATTTCAATTACTCAGATACGGAAAACGTGAAGAAATTAAAATCTCATCGGAGTACAAAACTAATTCCAACCACACAATAGAGCGAAAAACTAATGTCAAAGACCTGGGATTGATCATGTCAGAGGATCTCACCTTCAAGGACCATAACAATGTAGCAATTGCATCTGCTCGAAAAATGACAGGATGGATAATGAGAACCTTCAAAACCAGGGATGCCAAGCCCATGTTGACACTTTACAGATCGCTTGTTCTATCTAGGCTGCAATATTGCTGCACACTAACTGCACCTTTCAAGGCGGGTGAAATTGCTGACCTTGAAAATGTGCAGAGAACCTTCACCGCACGCATAAGTGCGATAAACCACCTCAACTACTGGGAACGCTTGAAGTTCCTAAACCTGTACTCTCTAGAACGCAGGCGGGAGAGATACATTATTATATACACATGGAAAATTCTCGAGGGCTTAGTACCAAACTTGCACACAAAAATCACTCCCTACGAAAGCAAAAGACTCGGCAGGCGATGTAACATCCCCCCAATGAAGAGCAGGGGTGCCACTAGCACGTTGAGGGACAACACAATAAGTGTCAGGGGCCCAAGATTGTTCAACTGCCTCCCAGCATACATCAGGGGGATTACCAACAAGCCCCTGGCTGTCTTCAAGCAGGCACTGGACAGGCACCTCAAGTCGGTACCTGATCAGCCGGGCTGTGGTTCGTACGTTGGACTGCGTGCGGCCAGCAGTAACAGCCTGGTTGATCAGGCTCTGGTCCAACAGTCCGCCTGGTCACAGACCGGGCCGCGGGGGCGTTGACCCCTGGAATTCTCTCCAGGTAGACTCCAGGTAGACAGGAAAGTGGGTGCAGGAGGGAAGAAGAGCGATTGGTGGAACGATGATGTAAAGAGAGTAGTAAGAAGAAAAGTTAGCATATGAGCGGTTTTTACAAAGTAGAAGTGATGCAAGGAGGGAGGAGTATATGGAGAGAAAAAGAGAGGTTAAGAAAGTGGTGAAGCAATGTAAAAAGAGAGCAAATGAGAGAGTGGGTGAGATGTTATCAACAAATTTTGTTGAAAATAAAAAAAAGTGTTGGAGTGAGATTAATAAATTGAGAAATCCTAGGGAATGAATGGATTTGTTAGTTAAAAATAGGAGAGGAGAGTTATTAAATGGAGTGTTAGAGGTATCGGGAAGATGGAGGGAATATTTTGAGGAATTGTTAAATGTTGATGAAGATAGGGAAGCTGTGATATCGTGTATAGGGCAAGGAGGAATAACATCTTGTAGGAGTGAGGAAGAACCAGTTGTGTGTGTCGGGAAAGTGCGTGAGGCAGTGAGTAGAATGAAAGGTGGTAAAGCAGTTGGGATTGATGGGATAAAGATAGAAATGTTAAAAGCAGATGGGGATATAGTTTTGGAGTGGTTAGTGTTTTTATTTAATAAATGTATGGAAAAGGGTAAGGTACCTAGGGATTGGCAGAGAGCATGTATAGTTCCTTTGTATAAAGGTAAAGGGGACAAAAGAGAGTGTAAAAATTATAAGGGAATAAGTCTGTTTAGTATACCTGGTAAAGTGTTTGGTAGAGTTATTATTGAAAGAATTAAGAGTAAGACAGAGAGCAGGATAGCAGATGAACAAGGAGGCTTTAGGAAGGGTAGTGGTTGTGTTTGCAGTGAAACATATAGGTGAATAGTATTTAGATTAGGGTAAATAGGTTTTTGTGGTATTTATGGATTTGGAAAAGGCGTATGATAGGGTGGATAGGGGGGCAATGTGGCAGATGTTGCAAATGTATGGAATATGAGGTAGGTTATTGAAAGCAGTGAAGAGTCTTTACGAGGATAGTGAAGCTCAGGTTAGAGTATGGTGGCGAGAGGGAGATTATTTCCCAGTAAATGTAGGCCTTAGACAAGGATGTGTGATGTCACCGTGGTTGTTCAACATATTTATAGATGGAGTTGTAAGAGAAGTGAATGCGCGGGTGTTGGCAAGAGGTGCGGGGTTGAAAGATAAAGAATCTAACACAAAATGAGAGTTGTCACAGTTGCTCTTTTCTGATGACACTGTTCTTTTGGGAGATTCTGAAGAGAAGTTGCAGAGGTTGGTTGATGAGTTTGGTAAGGTATGTAAACGAAGGAAATTAAAAGTGAATATAGGAACGAATAAGGTGATAAGGATAACAAAAAAATTAGGTAACGGAAGATTGGATATCAGGATGGAGGGAGAGAGTATGAAGGATGTGAATGCATTCAAATAATTGGGAGTGGACGTGTCAACAGACGGATCTATGAAAGACGAGGTAAATCATATAATTGACGAGAGGAAAAAGGTGAGTGGTGCACTGAGGAGTTTGTGGAGACAAAGAACTTTAACCATGAAAGCAAAGAGGGGAATGTATGAGAGTATAGTTATACCAACACTCTTATATGGGTGAGACATGGGTTGTGAATGTTGCAACAAGAAGAAGGCTGGAGGCAGTGGAGATGGCATGTCTGAGGGCAATGTGTGTTGTGAATATAATGCATAGAATCCGTAGTTTGGAGATTAGGAGGTGTGGGAGGGGTCATTGAGATGGTTTGGACATGTAGAGAGGATGGAACAAAATAGAACGATTTCGAGAGTGT
Organism: Cherax destructor; assembly: GCA_009830355.1. Taxonomy (NCBI): domain Eukaryota; kingdom Metazoa; phylum Arthropoda; class Malacostraca; order Decapoda; family Parastacidae; genus Cherax; species Cherax destructor. The sequence continues at coordinate 77,853 of WNWK01001414.1, forward strand.
ATAAATCTGTAGTGGAGGGAAGGCGGGGTAGGGGTCGGCCTTGGAAAGGTTGGAGGGAGGGGGTTAAGGTTATGTGTACGAGGGGCTTGGAGTTCCAGCAAGCGTGCGTGAGCGTGTTAGATGGGAGAAAATGGAGACAAATGGTTTTAAGGACTTGACGTGCTGTTGGAGTGTGAGCAAGGTAACATTTATGAAGGGTTTCAGGGAAACCTGAAGGCCGGACTTGAGTCCTGGAGATGGGAAATACAGTGCCGGCAATCTGAAGGAGGGGTGTTAATGTTCCAGTTATATAACTGTAATGTAATCATCCCTCTGGCAAGACAGTGATGGAGTGAATGATGATGAAAGCTTTTCTTTTTCGGGCCACCCTGCCTTAGTGGGAAAACGGCCTATGTGTTAATAAAAAAAAATACCTCAATTTTGCACATACAATTTGCAGGTGTGCACCTGTATGTACACACTTGAATTTCGTTCTCCGTCGTCGTCAGATTAGGAGGCGCCTTGCTCCAACGTTTGAAGCTCCGCCACTGAGAGTTTTGGAAGTCATCTCAGTCATTCCAGGATGCTGGGAATTAGTAAAACAACTTTTATTGTTGGTCACCTTTGCGTGCCAATTGTTCCTAGTCTCGAAATAATTTCCGTATACACAAGCATTGAAAATTTGAAGCCAATCGAATGAGGTTTCCTCATGTTATGAGGGAAATAAAACGAAAAGTTAAACGATGAAAAAAAAAAAAAAAGGTCTGTAAACCCCGTAAAGGTCCTCCTCAGGAACATTTACTTATCATTGACGACAGTAGCTTAAGGGGTAATATTGTGACTTAATTATTATTATTATTGTAATCAAAAGTAAGCGCTAAACCCACCAGGTTCATACAGCGCTGAGTTGTGATTTAATAGTATGGTTAATGATAACACATCATGATTATCATCATCATCCTGCAGGAGGAGAGGTGATGAGGCTTCATGAATCTTCCTTCTGTAGTTTATATATGCTGCATAATCCTACGGGTTTAGCGCTTCCCCTTGATTATAATAATAATAATAATGTAGTTTATATATAATTCTGATCATTATATCTTAAGTGAAGAAACAATGTGGCAACCTTACCAACAGCAGTTCAATACACAGGTTGTATACACAGGATGTATACATAGGATGTATACACAGTGTGTTTTTCTCAGCCTATAAATGCTGCGCGTTTACTTTAATCCCTATTTTGGGGATTAATGCTTATTTGCAACCTTATTGATACCTGTGTAGTCGTAGGTAGGCTTTAAACCGCCATTCAGGAGGACCAACAACGGTGCCAGGGGTCACCATCACCGGTGCCAGGTGTCACCATCACCGGTGCCAGGGGACACCATCACCGGTGCCAGGGGTCACCATCACCGGTGCCAGGGGTCACCATCACCGGTGCCAGGGGTCACCATCACCGGTGCCAGGGGACACCATCACCGGTGCCAGGGGTCGCCATCACCGGTGCCAGGGGACACCATCACACTGAATGACTCCATTATCAGCACAACACTGAGACAATTGCAGGTAAGTTAATTAAGACGTTGTTGTTGTATGAGGCCTCACCTGGTGTATGAGGGGGAGGGGGATGGGAAGAGGGAGGGGGTGGGAGAGGGGAGGGGGAGGCAACACCTGGGGATAAGTGAGACTAATGAAGCTCAGGCGTCAATACTGCTATCTTTACCATCATCTCCACCACCACCGTCATCCCCACCACCATCAATCCCCACCACCCCCACCCCCACCCCCACCCCCACCATCCCCACCGCCACCATCCCCACCACCACCTGCCTCGTGACGTCATGTACCATAGAAAACGGGGAGCGGTAGAAAAAAAACACAAGCTCACACACAGTGGAGGTTTTGTGGGTGAGGGGCTTGGACTTCCAGCAAGCGTGCGTGAGCGTGTTAGATAGGAGTGAATGGAGACGAATAGTTTTTAGGACCTGACGAGCTGTTGGAGTGTGAGCAGGGTAACATTTTGTGAAAGGACTTAGGGAAACCGGTAAGGGACTTGAGTCCTTGAAATGGGAAGTACAATGCCTGCACTTTAAAGGAGGGGTTTGGGATATTGTCAGTTTGGAGGGACATCTAAACTGTCATATCTGAGCGACTCTGCAAAGGCAGTGATTATAATTATGTATGAGTGATGGTGAAAGTGTTGAATGACGAAAGTTTTTTAATTCTTTTTGGGGTTTTCTTTGTTTCTGTTTCGCGCTGCCTCGGTGGGAAACGGTTAGTTATATGAAGCAGTCCATGGTCGACAGGAATATAATAGAATCATGTTTCGTAAAAAAGTAATTTTGAAAATAATATGAATATTGCTTTTGGTTTATATAAATTGGATTCATTTATTATTAATAAAATTTGGGAAGAATTTAACATACATTAGGAAAAGTTTTTGGGTAGAATATAAGACGTGTGTCACGGATCACTGACTACCTATCTACATCATAAAAAGTCAGGTGTGGTTGGGGGTGGGCAGCGAGGTGTAGTCTCGCCTTCCTGTTAACCTTTTGTTTTTATAGTTCTTTGATAATGTGAGAAGTCACGAAAGCGCTTGGAATTTCACTATTCTTTCACAGTGGTTGTTCTGCATATGTAAATAAATGGTATAAAATACCGACACAAAAGAAAAATAAACACATAAGCAGTATAATGTGATCCTTTATTGACAACGTTTCGCCCACACAGTGATCACATTATACTGCTTATGTGTTTATTTTTCCATTGTTCTGCATATATATATATATATATATATATATATATATATATATATATATATATATATATATATATATATATATATATATATATATATATATATATATATATATATATATATATATATATATATATACATATATACGCTGGGGTCCACCTCTGGTACAAATATATATATCGTGCCTAATAGGTAAACTGGTCAATTAGCAAGAACTCATCTAAAATTAAGTCCTTTTTTAAAAAAAATATCTTATACGTTTAAAGATATATTTTTTTCATTTATGTTAATGTAAAAATTTATAATTTTGCACCAAAAGAATCTTAGAAAACTTACCTAACCTTATTATAACAAGCGCAATTTAATTTACCCTAATCCAACTAAATATATTTTAGATACGTTTACAATAATTTAATAATAAACAAACTCAATGAAATATATTTTTTTCGTTAGGTTCAGAATGATTTTTGCGAAATTATTGCATACACAAATTTTCGCTTGTCTTATATGGCAAGATGAGCGTTGCTATTTAAGCCAAAATCGCAAGTTCTGCCTATTCGGCACGACATATACATATATATTCTGAAGAGTATATCTCTCTTGACGTATAATGAGAGTTGAAGTGTACGCTCACTTGAAGGGGTGTATATCCATCTATGTGTACAATGCAAGTTTAAATTTAATATCTTTTATCAATCACTCAATTTTCCCTCAAGTTTGTATTACATTAGTAACTATTTTTAAATATATATAGTTTGCTATATTACACTGATCTGCAGGATTTTTTTATTGTCTCTATGATATCTTTTTCGGTATATATATGGAAAATAGTGATTCATTGTGTTTTTTATTTATCTCTATCACATCAGGTTGTCAAGTTATACGGAAACGTTACTTTTCTCTTTTCGTATAACATAAGTAAATGAGAAAGTAGTATATTACCAATTAAAATGCTTACCTTATATTAACTTAAATGTTAAATCTAATGTATTTTTCTTTATTTTCAGATTATTAATGCTATGTCTAGAGGCGGCATAAATTCACCAGACATATTTTCTATGTCTGCGTGCAATTCAACCCTTCAGATTCCCGGAGCAACATTACTCCTTTATTGAAGCGCTGCTACTTTGCTTATTTTGGCTGCAAACTTGGAGACCATGACAAACCATTTGCACTACACAAAGCTTGCAAGAGTTGCATCAGTAAGCTGCAAATGTGGTCAGTTGGAAAACTTAAATGTATGCCATTTGAAGTACCAATGGTATGGCGGGAGCAGATGAACCACCATGATGACTGCTACTTGTGTATGACTAAAGTAGCTGGTTTCAACAAGGCTAAAGATCGCATAATATACCTAAATATTCCTTCAGCAATAAGGCCTGTTCCACACTCTGAAGATATTCCTGTACCTGTGCCACTTGAGACATGGCAAATTTCATCAGAGTCTGATACCAGTGATTCTAAGGAGATGGAAGTAGACTATGAACCACCAACAAATGACGATCCCAAACCCTTCAACCAAGTTGAACTCAATGACTTGGTGAGAGACTTTAACTTTCCGAAAGAAAGTGCACAGTTACTTGACTCTAGACTGAAGGAACACAAGCTTCTAGCTCCTAGAACAACATTCGCTTGGTACCGTCATTGTGAAGCGGAATTCACTCAGTTCTTTGACAAAGAGGAATCTTTAGTATTCTGTTCAAATATTTCTGGCCTTATTGAACACGTGGGGATGTCATACAAAGCAGATGAATGGAGACACTTCATTGATTCTTCTAAAAGAAGTTTAAAGGCTGTACTTCTCTACAATGGCAACACAGCTGCATCTGTGCCAATTGGCCATAGTGTCCAAATGTCAGAAACTTACGCAAATATGAATACACTAATATCTGCAATCAAGTACCCGAATCACAATTTTCTCGTTTGTGGTGATTTAAAAGTTATTGTTCTCCTACTAGGTCTTCAAGGCGGATACACCAAGTATCCCTGTTTTCTGTGTCTTTGGGATAGTAGGGCAGACATCCAGCACTATGAACAAAAAAACTGGCCACCAAGAATCAGCTTCTTACTCGGAAATCACAATTTGAAAACTGTGCCACTAGTTGACCCTAAGGAAATTCTACTGCCACCACTCCACATCAAATTAGGGCTTATGAGAAATTTTGTGAAGGCCTTGAACAAGAATGGAACTGCTTTCAAGTACCTGGAGTCAAATTTTCCTCGTATAAGTGAAGGCAAGCTAAAGGCAGGAATTTTTGTTGGCCCTCTGATTCGGGAATTGATGAAGGACAAGCATTTTGATGAAGCATTAGCAGGTGTTGAGGTGAATGCCTGGTTTTCATTCAAGCAGATTGTCTACAACTTCCTGGGAAACAGGCGCTCCCCCGAATATGGAAAAATGATCTAAGACCTGATTTCAAGTTTCAAACAACTTGGGTCTAGAATGAGTGTGAAGATGCACTTTTTTGCACTCACATCTTGACTATTTTCCCAACAATTGTGGGGACTACAGTGAGGAACAAGGAGAGCGGTGGTTCCATCAGGATATTTGCACCATGGAAACTCGATACCAGGGCAAATGGAATGTCAGCATGATGGTGGATTACTGCCAGTCATTGAAACGTAATGGTCTCGATGCACAGCACAAGCGAAAATCAAAGTGGTCCTCCTTCCTTTGATTCAATATGTAGGCTAACCATTAGGAGCAAATTTTTTTTAATAAAATCATTTGATTTGATTAATGTTGATTTGAAATCCATATGTTCTTAAAACTAACAGAATGTGCTTTTCCATGATTACTTGCCTAATTTTAATAAAGTAACAATTTATTAAAAATTCACATTTTTCTTCATTAATTTGTATTTTATTCAAAATCCTTACGTGATAGAGCAAAATAGTTTAGATATTTACAGTCAGCAGCCCAATAATATATAAGATCGCAATCATGAATAAAAATAAAAATTAAAAACATTTCAAATGCAAACCAGTGTTATATACGTAGGTATACACATTTTTGTTGATATGTTTAAGTTAGTATCAATTCTAGTACAAGACTTGTCAGGGCTCTGGAGCATGCTAAGACAAGCAAGTAAAAGGACTGTAGATAGTACTTATCTTAAATGACGGCTCAACGTTACCGCAGCCATCCCCGGTTGTTTCTTGTGGAGACGTCAATGCTCCAGCCCCTGGGTTGTGGGAAATTCAAGTAAGTATAAGTAAATAATTGCCCCAAAGGAGCATGTTTCAGCATTTCACTTAGACATGATGCTGAACAGAAACTTACTTGTTTATGCTCAATGGCCCACCCATTACTGCCGTATATAGGACAGTTTCAATCCCCTTGTGACCATAAGAACTGCAGCTCCCTAGTTTTACAAGTAAGATTGAAACCTGCCTTGCCCTTGTAGCGTGAGCATATACGACAGGAAATTTGCAACACTCGCACTGTTACACTACACTGTTCTTCAAAATTTGTCCTTTCGTGGTAATGTCAAAATAGGAAGATAAGTACACTACACTGTAATAGTTCTACAACGAAATTTTGAGATTGTCAGTGAGAAACAAAAATGCGCTGATCACTAGTGCTCTTTGTCTGTTATACCGGCATGAAGCACGTTTTCCCTTCCAGTTCTTAAAACAATCTGACGCCTGCAGCGGGCTTCACCCTGGGGGTGCCCTCCTTACAAAGGATTTGCTGAACTCAGCGTTATTTCTCTTCCTTGCAAAACACTGCAACACTATTCATTACTAGATAGTCTATTTATTAGTATTTAACTATCGTCGACAGTTTAATATTGTCACACATCGCAAGAAAAGTGATGTGGGGTTTTCCAGTAATTTTCCTGCTACGGTAAAAAGAGTTATTTTCTCACTTTTCAATGTTACTCATATTGCAATGAACACTGGTGCAACAAGAGGTGGCGTGACTTACTGGTACACGATGGAAATGCATCTGCTTCAAATTAAACTGTTGATCGGAAGCAAGATGCCGATTGGCTATCAGCCCCTCTGGAGGGTTGAGTCCCTTAGGGGCTGAAGGGGGCTGAGGGGCTGAAATCCCCTTTCTGGAGAAATTTTCTCCACAAGACTGCCCGCAATATTATACATAACTCTGGGTGTTTCCTTGCAGGAGATATACAGTGTACACTGCCAGAGACACCAATGCAGTGTAAGGTGTGCCTTTATTGTTAACGTTTCGCCCACATAGTGGGCTTTATGAAGTCACAAACAGATCTCCATCTAAGCAGATTTTACCCCACCTGCCCAGAATTCCCTCCAGTGTACTCTTAATTGAGTATTGTAATAATTATACATCTACCCGACTAATAAATTGATCAAATTTTAATCACTATATTAATCAATAGGCACAGGATATATACTCGTATAGTACACCGTAGGGTGTTTTATTATTATCTCTACTTTAGGGATTAAAATATTCTTGACTGGTGGTTTGCAGGTGTCATGCAGACTTAAAGACCCTCGCGCAGTCTATAGGATTTTGAGGCGTATTAACTAACAAATCATTGACAGGCTTCAAACCTAACAGAGCAACAGAGCTAAAGAAAAGGTTTTCCTTGAGGCTATACAAAATGCTGGTGAGGATACCAAGAGTACGAATGTTTTGGTAGACTTGTTACAATACCAGGCAGTTTGGAGAGAACATGAAAGATAAGACACTTCAGAGGACCCCCTGAAGTCTCCCAGCTCAGGTTGACAGTGTCTATGTAACATACAATACCGGGAGTGTACATGGAGGGTGTTTCGGGGGCGTTGACCCGGTCATGAACCAGGCCCCACGAGGCTCGGTCCATGACCAGGCCTCGTGGTGGATCAAGGCCTGATCAACCAGGATGTTACTGCTGGCCCCACGCAAACCGCTGTACGATCCACAGTCCGGCTGGTCAGGTACTGACTTTGGGTGTATGTCCGGCTCCTTGAAGACAGCCAGGGGTCTGTTGGTAAACCCCCTTATGTATGCTAGGAGGCAGTTGAACAGTCTTGGGCCACTGACACTTACTGTGTTGTCTCTTAGCGTACTCATGGCGTCCCTGTTTTTCATTGGGGATGTTGAACCGCCTGCCAAGTATTTTGCTTTCTTAAGGAGTGATTTCTGTAACATACAGTACCACTGTAACATACAGCACCAAGTTAACATATAGTACCACCGTACAGTACCACTGTAACAGTTCACTGTACCCTGGTAATTAACTCAAAGTTACGAAACATCAGCTGTGTATTGTTATGGAAGTGATGTGTTTTATGTAAAGCTGAAGTCAGAGTGCTGAAGTCCAAGGCTTATTCAGGCCGCCATGCCCTTTGTCACTAACCCGTAGGGATACCTGTATCCCGAAAAGAGGGATAATACTGCTATTGTATGCGGAGCGAGGGATAGACCTCTGAGTTTGTATACGTGGTGGTGTTAGAGACAATGAATGGGGTTTAATACGAGGTGGTGAGGGAGGGACGGATATAGGGGGTGGGAGGAAGGATGGGAGGGAGAGAGAACATGATGCGGGGAAGGGAAGAGAAAATGGAAGGGAGGGAGATAAGGAGGGTGAAGAGAGGAGTGGTAGGGAGGAAGAGACAAAGAACAAGGGAAGAGGTGAGAAAGTAGAAGGGAGGAAATGGTGGCAGGCAGGGAAAGAAGAGTCTTACAGGGAAGAAGAGTCTTACAGGGGAAAGAAGAGTCTTACAGGGAAAGAAGAGTCTTTCAGGGAAAGAAGAGTCTTACAGGGGAAGAAGAGTCTTACAGGGAAAGAAGAGTCTTCAGGGAAAGAAGAGTCTTACAGGGAAAGAAGAGTCTTACAGGGAAGAAGAGTCTTACAGGGAAAGAAGAGTCTTACAGGGGAAGAAGAGTCTTACAGGGAAAGAAGAGTCTTACAGGGAAAGAAGAGTCTTACAGGGGAAGAAGAGTCTTACAGGGAAAGAAGAGTCTTACAGGGAAAGAAGAGTCTTACAGGGAAAGAAGAGTCTTACAGGGAAAGAAGAGTCTTACAGGGAAAGAAGAGTCTTACAGGGGAAGAAGAGTCTTACAGGGAAAGAAGAGTCTTTCAGGGAAAGAAGAGTCTTACAGAGAAAGAAGAGTCTTACAGGGAAGAAAGAGTCTTACAGGGAAAGAAGAGTCTTACAGGGAAGAAGAGTCTTACAGGGAAAGAAGAGTCTTACAGGGAAGAAGAGTCTTACAGGGAAAGAAGAGTCTTACAGGGAAAGAAGAGTCTTACAGGGAAAGAAGAGTCTTACAGGGGAAGAAGAGTCTTACAGGGAAAGAAGAGTCTTACAGGGGAAGAAGAGTCTTACAGGGAAAGAAGAGTCTTACAGGGAAAGAAGAGTCTTACAGGGAAAGAAGAGTCTTACAGGGAAAGAAGAGTCTTAAGGGAAAAGAGTCTTACAGGGAAAGAAGAGTCTTACAGGGAAAGAAGAGTCTTACAGGGAAAGAAGAGTCTTACAGGGAAAGAAGAGTCTTACAGGGAAAGAAGAGTCTTACAGGGAAAGAAGAGTCTTACAGGGAAAGAAGAGTCTTACAGGGAAAGAAGAGTCTTACAGGGAAGAAGAGTCTTACAGGAAAGAAGAGTCTTCAGGGAAGAAGAGTCTTACAGGGAAAGAAGAGTCTTACAGGGAAAGAAGAGTCTTACAGGGAAAGAAGAGTCTTACAGGGAAAGAAGAGTCTTACAGGGAAAGAAGAGTCTTACAGGGAAAGAAGAGTCTTACAGGGAAAGAAGAGTCTTACAGGGAAAGAAGAGTCTTACAGGGAAAGAAGAGTCTTACAGGGAAAGAAGAGTCTTACAGGGAAAGAAGAGTCTTACAGGGAAAGAAGAGTCTTACAGGAAAGAAGAGTCTTACAGGGGAAAGAAGAGTCTTCAGGGAAAGAAAGAGTCTTACAGGGAAAGAAGAGTCTTACAGGAAAGAAGAGTCTTACAGGGAAAGAAGAGTCTTACAGGGAAAGAAGAGTCTTACAGGAAAGAAGAGTCTTACAGGAAGAAGAGTCTACAGGAAGAAGTCTTACAGGGAAAGAAGAGTCTTACAGGGAAAGAAGAGTCTTACAGGAAAGAAGAGTCTTACAGGGAAAGAAGAGTCTTACAGGGAAGAAGAGTCTTGGGATAGAAGAGCTTACAGGGAAGAAAGTCTTACAGGGAAGGAAGAGTCTTAGGGAAGAAGAGTCTTCAGGGAAAAATAGATCTTCAGAGTGAAGGTCCTCAGGGAAAGGTGGTGAAGGAGGAGGATAGAAGATAGGACATGGTAAGATGGAGGACTGACAGGTGTGACTGTCAACGCTTGGACAAATATTAGCCACTAGACGTGACCTTGGTCACTCCATGAGACTGTGACCTTGATCACTCCATGGTACTGTGACCTTGGTCACTTCTCCTTGGTCACTGATGACCTTGTCACTCGATGGTACTGTGACCTTGGTCACTATGATACTGTGACCTTGGTCACTCCATGGTACTGTGACCTTGGTCCCTCCATGGTACTGTGACCTTGCTCACTCTCTGGTACGATGACCTTGGTCACTCCATAGTACTGTGACCTTGGTCACTCCATGGTACTGTGACCTTGGTCACTCCATGGTACTGTGACCTTAGTCACTCCATGGTACTATGACCTTGGTCACTCCATGGTACTGTGACCTTGGTCCTTCCATGGTACTGTGACCTTGGTCCTTCCATGGTACTACGATCTTTGTCACTCCATGTTACTGTGACCTTGGTCCTTCCATGGTACTACGATCTTTGTCACTCCATGGTACTGTGACCTTGGTCACTCAATGCTGTGACGTCGGTCACTCTATGGTTCTATGACCGTGGTCACTCCATGATGCTGTGACCTTGGTAACTCCATGATGCTATGACCTTTGTCACTCCATGGTCTGTGACCTTGGTCACTCCATGATGCTGTGACCTTAGTCACTCCATAGTACTGTGGCCTTGGTAACTTCATGGTACCGTGACCTTGGTCACTCTATGGTACTGTGACCTTGGTCACTCCATGGTACTGTGAGCTTGGTAACTCCATGGTGCTTTGACCTTGATAACTCCATGTGCTGTGACCTTGGTAACTCCATGGTACTGTGGCCTTGGGAACTCCATAGTGCTGTGACCTTGGTTCTTACTCAGTGTGTTAAATTCCTTACTCAGTGTGTTACATTCCTTACTCAGTGTGTTACATTCCTTACTCAGTGTGTTACATTCATTACTCAGTGTGTTACATTCCTTACTCAGTGTGTTACATTCCTTACTCAGTGTGTTACATTCCTTACTCAGTGTGTTACATTCCTTACTCAGTGTGTTACATTCCTTACTCAGTGTGTTACATTCCTTACTCATGTGTTACATTCCTTACTCAGTGTGTTACATTCCTTACTCAGTGTGTTACATTCCTTACTCAGTGTGTTACATTCCTTACTCAGTGTGTTACATTCCTTACTCAGTGTGTTACATTCCTTACTCAGTGTGTTACATTCCTTACTCAGTGTGTTACATTCCTTACTCAGTGTGTTACATTCCTTACTCATGTGTACATTCCTTACTCAGTGTTTACATTCCTTACTCAGTGTGTTACATTCCTTACTCAGTGTGTACATTCCTTACTCAGTGTGTTACATTCCTTACTCAGTGTGTTACATTCCTTACTCAGTGTGTTACATTCCTTACTCAGTGTATTACATTCCTTACTCAGTGTGTTACATTCCTACTCAGTGTGTTACCTCAGTGTGTTACATTCCTTACTCAGTGTGTTACATTCCTTACTCAGTGTGTTACATTCCTTACTCAGTGTGTTACATTCCTTACTCAGTGTGTTACATTCCTTACTCAGTGTGTTACATTCCTTACTCAGTGTGTTACATTCCTTACTCAGTGTGTTACATTCCTTACTCAGTGTATGTGTACATTCCTTACTCAGTGTGTTACATTCCTTACTCAGTGTTACATTCCTTACTCAGTGTTTACATTCCCACTCAGTGTGTACATTCCTTACCAGTGTGTACATTCCTACTCAGTGTGTTACATTCCTACTCAGTGTATTACATGTTCACTACCATGTTAATTCCTATACCTCAGGTATCTTTTATTTGAAGACAGTTTCCCTATCAGTGTGTTATCTAGTTCGATATATGATTACCATGTATCAAATTTTATCTATACCGATAAGATAGTAGTTCAAATAATTAAGGGATCATGAACGTCCAAGCAGGTTTTTTTGGTTTTTTTTCCATGTGTTGGAATTCTCATTTTCCCAAAATATAAAAATATCGTCAAAGACCAGACTCGGTTTGAAGGAATTCTGCAGACCCGAACCACCGGTCTGGGATGATCACTCGGGCATATACCAGAATATGTTAATGACCGGAAGCGGCGGCTCAGGTCAAGAGAGGCTGGGGGAGGTCAGTGGGAGGTCAGCACGGGTCAAAAGGGATTACTGGTTATCTTGTTATTGTTCACTGGATATATGTGAGGATCAGTGAAGGTCTGGAGGAGGTGCTGGATAGGTGGAGGTGCTGGAGTGGTGGAGGTGCTGGATAGGTGGAGGTGCTGGAGTGGTGGAGGTGCTGGAGTGGTGGAGGTGCTGGAGTGGTGCTGGAGTGGTGGAGGTGATGGAGTGGTGGAGGTGCTGGAGTGGTGGAGGTGATGGAGTGGTGGAGGTGATGGAGTGGTGGAGGTGCTGGAGTGGTGGAGGTGCTGGAGTGGTGGAGGTGCTGGAGAGGTGGAGGTGCTGGAGAGGTGGAGGTGCTGGAGTGGTGGAGGTGATGGAGTGGTGGAGGTGCTGGAGTGGTGGAGGTGATGGAGTGGTGGAGGTGCTGGAGTGGTGGAGGTGCTGGAGTGGTGGAGGTGATGGAGTGGTGGAGGTGCTGGAGTGGTGGAGGTGCTGGAGTGGTGGAGGTGCTGGAGTGGTGTAGGTGCTGGAGTGGTTAAGTGGTGGAGGTGCTGGGGTAGTGGAGATGTGGAGGTGCCGGAGTGGTGGAGGTGCTGGAGAGGTAGAGTGGTGTAGGTGCTGGAGTGGTGGAGGTGCTGGAGTAGTGGAGTGGTGGAGGTTCTGGAGAGGTAGAGTGGTGTAGGTGCTGGAGTGGTGGAGGTGCTTGAGTAGTGGAGGTGCTGGAGTGGTGGAGTGCTGGAGTGGTGTAGGTGCTGGAGTGGTGTAGCGAGTGGTGGGTGGAGTGGTAGGTGCTGGAGTGGTGTGAGGTGTGGAAGTGAGTGTGGAGTGGGAGGTGCTGGAGTGGTGTGGTGCTGGAGGGTATGGGTAGTGCTGGAGTAGTGGAGATGGTGAGTAGGAGTGGTGGAGGTGCTGGAGAGGTAGAGTGGTGTAGGTGCTGGAGTGGTGGAGGTGCTAGTGTAGGGTAGGTGCTGGAGGTAGTGGGAGGGCTGAGTGTGGAGTGTGGAGAGTGGAGTGGTGGAGGTGCTGGAGAGGTAGAGTGGTGAGGTGCTGGAGTGGTGGAGGTGCTAGAGTGGTGGTGAGGTGCTGGAGTGGTAAGTGGGAGGTGCTGGAGTGGTGGAGATGCTGGAGTGGTGGAGGTGCTGTAGTGAGAGGTGCTGAGTGGTGTAGGTGCTGGAGTGAGTGGAGAGGCTGTGAGGTGAGGTGCTGGAGTGGTGGAGGTGCTGGAGTGGTAGAGTGGTGGAGGTGCTGGAGTGGTGGGAGTGCTGGAGTGGTGGAGGTGCTGGTAGTGGAGGTAGTGTGAGGTAGGTGAGAGGTGCTAGAGTGCTGGATGTGGAGGTGCTGGAGTATGGAGTGTGAGTGCTGGAGTGGTGGAGGTGCTGGAGGTGAGTGGTGGATGCTGAGTGGTGGAGGTGCTGGAGTAGGTGGAGGTGCTGGAGGTGAGGTGGAGTGTGGAGTGGTGGAGTGCTGAGTGGTGGAGGTGCTGAGTGGGAGTTGAGTGGTGGAGGTGCTGGAGGGTGAGGTGAGTAGTAGGTGCTGGAGTTGGATGGAGGTGCTGGAGTGAGTGGAGGTAGCTGAGTGGTGGAGATGGATGTGGAGTGTGAGGTGCTGGTGAGTGAGAGGTGCTGGAGTGGTGGAGAGTGCTGGAGTGGTGGAGGTGCTGGAGTGTGGAGTGAGAGTGCTGGAGTGGTGGAGGCTGGAGGTGGAGGTGCTGGAGTGATGAGGGTAGAGTGCTGGAGTGGTGAGGTGCTGGATGGTGGAGAGTGCTGGAGTGGTGGAGGTGCTGGAGTGGTGAGGAAGTGCTGGAGGTGTGGAGTGTGGGAGGAGTAAGGTGCTGGAAGTGGTGGAGAGTGCTGGAGTGGTGGAGAGCTGGAGGTGCTGGAGTGGTGAGGTGCTGGTAGTGGTGAGAGTGGAAGTGCTGAGTGGTGGAGGTGCTGGAGTGGTGGGGAAGTGAGTGGTGAAGTGCTGGAGTGGTGAGGTGCTGGAGTGGTGAAGTGCTGGAGTGGTGGAGGTGCTGAGTGAGAGGTGGAGTGTGGAGGTGCTGGAGTGGTGGAGGCTGGAGTGAGTGGAGTGAAGTATGGAGGTGCTGGATGGTGGAAGGTGCTGGAGTGGTGGAGAGTGCTGGAGTGGTGGAGTGCTGAGTGATGGAGGTGCTAGGATGTGTGGAGTGGAGAGGTGCTGATGGTGGAGGTGCTGGAGTGGTGGAGTGCTTGGTAGTGCTGGAGTGGTAGAGATGCTGGGTGGTGGAGGTGCTGGAGTGGTGGAGGTGCTGAGTGGTGAAGGTGCTGGAGTGGTGGAGTGGTGGAGGTGCTGGAGTGAGTGAGTGGTGAGAGGTGCTGGAGTGGGTAGGGAGGTGCTGGAGTGGTGAAGTGTGAGTGGTTGAGTGCTGGAGTGATGAGTGGATGAGAGTAGTGAGGTGCTAATGGTGGAGGTGCTGGAGTGGTGGAAGTGCTGGAGTGGTTGAGTGCTGGAGTGGTGTAATGGTAGGATGGTGGAGGTGCTGGAGTGGTGTAGTGGTGGAAGTGGTGGAGTGGTGTGAGTGGTGGAGGTGCTGGAGTGGTGTAGTGGTGAAGGTGCTGGAGTGGTGTAGTGGTGGAGGTGCTGGAGTGGTGGAATGGTATAAGTGCTGGGTGTTGTAGTGGTGGAGGTGCTGGAGTGGTGTAGTGGTGGAGGTGCTGGAGTGGTTTGTGGTGGAGGTGCTGGACTGGTGTTGTGGTGGAGGTGTTGGGTGTTGGAGTGGTGGATTAGTGTAATTGGGGAGGACTGGAATGGTGAATTGTTGACAATGGAGTTGGTGGAGGATGGAAGAGAAGGTTAAAGTGACCTAAAGATGGAAGAGGATTGGTTAGAAGGAAAGGTAAAATACCGTAGATGAATAGATAGCAAGAAGGTGTAGGAAGAGAGAGAGAGAGAGAGAGGAGAGAGAGAGAGAGAGAGAGAGAGAGAGAGAGAGAAGGGAGAGACCTTGTAAAACCCTGTTTAAAAAAAGAAATAGGAAAGAGAAATTGGGAGCAGAAAAGAGAGCAAGTGGACAGAGAGAGAGAGGAGGGATCTGAAGATGCACAATGAAGACCATAAGAACATAAGAATGGAGGAACACTGCAGAAGGCCTACTGGCCCATACAAAACGGTTCCTTATCAAAACCACCCTTACCCAAAACTACCCAATAATTTACTCCCGTACCCACGACACCAATCACTCCCACTCATGTATTTGTCCAATCTCTTTTTAAAGCCACCCAAGGTCCTAGCCTCTATCACCCTACTCGGAAGATTGTTCCACGCATCCACAACTCTGTTCGAAAACCAGTACTTACCTATGTCCTTTCTAAATCTAAATTTATCCAAAGTAAATCCATTATTTCTGGTTCTTATCTGGTTCGACACCCTCAGTACTTTATTAATATTAACTTTTGTTAATCCCAATCATCCACTTATTCACCTCCATGATATCTCCCCTCATTCTACGTCTCTCCAGAGAGTGAACATTCAAGACTCCAAGTCTATCTTCATACGGGAGATTCCTTATACAGTAAATCATTTTAATAATTCTTCTCTGTATAATAGACTGACAGACTGATATCTTTACCGGTCGAGAGTGAAAGATAGATACGTTGCTCACCGTCCCACCCTCCACAAACACTAACACTTGACACCGTCTATAAAGTCACAATGAGACTGTGTAAGAGGCACTGTGCTGAAATACATCGTGTTTCTCTCTGTATGGAACCATTTATAACGCCAAATCAAGTTTCATTATGTGTAGATCTTTATCATGGTGTGCTCATGGAGTGCTCATGGTGTGCTCATGGAGTGATTTTAAATAATTTAGGGCGAGATTAATATTTAGGATTTATTAAAGTTTGCGTATAAACGTTTTTGGGATGAAAATATTTTTATTATTTTCAAATAATAAAACAAGATATTAAAATTATTATTGCTATTTTATCAGTGGTTAGGGAGCTAGTAGTTAACTGATTTAGTATTATTCATTATTTTTTTTGTGTGTGTAGATTAAGAAGTAGGAAGTGTAGTAGACACTGTTTTGACTCGGTGGGTGGCGATCCTCGCTCTGGTTATGGTACCATTATTTCGGCTTGAGATTAAGATGAGAGGGAGTGTGTCTTGGAGATGTGAAACTATTACTGTAGCTGTAGGCACAAATTTTAGTATCTTATTATTAGTAAAGGCAAAGGAAGAGGGATGGTGGTTATGTTGGTCTTATTTTGGTATCTGTGAATTGCTAAAAACTGTACAGCCTACAGTGTTGACTATTTTTACAAAATGATTAGGTAATTATATTTTGTACTATCTGATTTTTGGATAATATAGAGTAATAAGGAGGGTTATAAGTTTTATGGTAACTTAGTGTGCCTAGTAACTGTTATATAATGTATATATTTCGGGAATTATGCTTGGCCAAATTCCCCTATATATTGAACGATGATATACGTATCATCTGACATGTTATTATTTGTTTGAACTATTATATGCTGCAAACAATATATTCTCCCTTATACCTCACAGACATTGGTGACAGACATTGAATATAAGTATATAGAAGAATTCATCGATCTTTACTACCTTGTACTTGTATTTATTACATTTAGAGATGTGCTACACTTCCTTACACACCATTCACTACATTGTGTCGACCATAAGGCATGTGTACCTGTCATGAGTAGACTTAAGGGTCAATATCCCTATCAGGTTAATATACCTGTGATGAGTCGACTATAAGGTTAGTATACCTGTGATGAGTCAACCAGCAGGTCAGAGGCACTCGTCGAGCCTAAAGCAGCGAGACGCAGCGGTTATGACTCTTGGAAGACAAAGCTGAATTTTCTTTGGAAGATAAAGCTGATTGACCTTTGGGAGTCAAGGGGTTAATGGCCTCTCACCCACCATCAGTTAACACAAGAGAGCAAGCTGCCTGACCTCATCTCTGGTACAAAGGTCAGAGGTCACATGAGGAGTTGACCTGGGGTTCACATCTGCTGCAGACACACCTGGTCAGGACGCCACTTTGAGATTTGACTCTTAGCAAGCGTGGAAATTCATCTCGTATTTTTTTTTCATGGGTTTAGTGTTTATCTTGTAAATAAATTAAGAAAATAATGATAATTTTGATAAATTAGACACATGTGCAACACTTGGGTATCTTTAATGAGGAAACGTTTCGCCACACAGTGGCTTCATCAGTCCAATACAAAGGCGAATGGTGAAGAACAGGAGGAGTTTGAGGTAATCAGTCCCTCAACCTTGAGTCGATGTAATCAGTCCATCAATCTTGAAAATAATACAGCATATGTGCGAAGAAGTGGCTTATATACTGCAGGCAGGTGAGGTGCAGCAGTCGTAGGTGGTGTCACACTTGACAAATCAAATGTGGAAGTAGGTCATGACTAAATGTTAGGCAAGTAAAGAATTTCCTGTATTAAGATCCCAAGATGTTGCTGTGTCTGACAGGAATGTAGATGAATGGCTCAGAGAACCGACAAGTTGATAAATTAGACACATATGCAACACTTGGGTATCTTTAATGAGCAAACGTTTCGCCACACAGTGGCTTCATCAGTCCATGGACTGCCGGAACATGCTCTGTTGTTTCGTGGAGTTGATTGTGTTGCAAATAATATCCGTGAATGCCTTGATGAGTGCTGCGAGATCCTCCCTGGTGAGGACCTGAGTTGGCATTGGGTTCGAAGCAGTGGATATTACCTGGGATGTTGTGGTCTGTGGAAGCTGCTGAGGGTTGGATTTCTTTATTGTGCGCACCGTGGCCTGTTGCTGTGTGCCAGGTTGGGTAGACAGCATCTGCTGGTGAGGTGCATAGCGGCTGTGCCGGGAGCGCCTGCGTTGTCATGTTCTGGCCGGTGGGGGCTCGTGTAGTGCTGTCTGCTGATTGCGTTGACCAGATGTTCCCTGTTGACGCCGCTTGTTCCTTTTGTTTTTGTTTCTTTGTTGAGCTTGGGGAGGGGGCAGGAGGCTACTGTTCATGACGCCTGGTTGAAGTTCCGAGGGTTGGGAATTCCTCGGCATTGAGTTGGGTGACCTGATGAGAGGTCTGCAGTATGGCAGGGTTCTCTGCACCCATCGTCTGCTGAGAGTGATGATCTGCCGTAGTCTGCTGCCGAGTTGTTGGCGTCTTCCAGGCCCCATGAATTCTGGTGAGCTTCTTGGGGCATCGAGGATTCCAGGTATGGTGTTTCTGCCTGCAGTTCGGGCATTGTGGAGTGGGTGGCGATGCATTTTTCAGCTTAGTGAAGCAGTCCTCGGTAGGGTGGCGCTGGCTGCAGACACCGCAGATTAGTCTCTTCGGACAGAGTGCACCCAGGTGTCCGTAACGCTGGCACTTGAAACAGCGAACTGGTTCTGACGTGAAGGTCCTGACATCGTACCTCCCCCAAGAACCGAGGTCCACCTGGGATGGCAGCGGTCCTACATGCTGAATGAGGACCTGCCGGGTTGGTGCGTTGCCTGCCGTCTTTACCTTGAAACGTTGAGCTGACACCACACTGGGGTGAGCTGCTACTGCCTCGATGGGCATTATCAGAGGGTACCGCATCACTACACCCTTGGTGATCTTCTGCCGAGAATCCAGTTCCTCCAGGGTGAAGGAGCGGTCTGACTCTCTTCAAGGTGGTGTACGTTTCCTTGTTGAGAGGAGTCAGTATTGGTTCTTCCCTCAGGTTCAACCATATCTTGAACCTCAGGTTGTGCCGTGATTCCAGGTGTGTAACTCCGTAATGTGTGTTCTGTGCTCCCAGTAAGACTTCTCCTTGAATTTGCAAAGTAGGTTGAGTTGGTTTCCCTGCTCCTAGGACGGACGGCGCTTCTTGCTGTTGTCCACATTGATCCATCCTTCTTGGTTCTCGGGGGATGGGGTGTTTATTCCCTCCCCTGTTTCCATATTTGCTGGCTCCATGGTTGGAACTGTCAGATCTGCTACAATGTGAGTAGGCTCTTCCTTACCAGAAACCTCTCCATCCGAAACAAGAAGCTAAGTAGTTTTGGATGCAACTTCTCTCTTCATTAAAGTACCTACCACACAAGCCATTGACGTTCTACGACATAAAGTCAATCAGGACCTTAATCTTCCTCTACCTCCCGGAGATTTTGTCGATTTGATTGAACTCTGAATGAATTTCATTTGATTTTCTTTCAATAACAGGCTCTACAAACAAACCTATGGTATGGGAATGAGGTCCCCATCAAAGCCGTCTTAGCCAATTTGCATATGGAGCACCTGGAAGCTGAACACTTCACCAACATCATCCCCACCAGCGTCACTTGGTTACGTTATGTGGACGACCTCCTCATAATAACTCCCAAACGTTTTGATGTGCGGAATCTTCAGGCAAGACTCAACGCAGTTGAACCGGCTATCCAGTTTACGCTAGAAGAAGAGTCCAATGACAAGCTGCCTTTCCTAGACGTCTTCATTCACAAAGTAGATAACCATCTAAGATTTTAAGTTTACCGTAAACCTACAAACAAAAATGATCTCACCCACTTCTATTCCAGTCAAGATACTAAGACCAAAAGAGGCATCATCATCAGATTTTTCCTAAGAGATGTAAACTTTTCCATAAGGGATCTAACCAGGACAAAATCGAACCACCACGAACCTAGGCAAAACAGCAAGGAGCTTCGAAACACGTCTCAATGAATTCATTAACGCATGTAGGAACGATGACTTGAACAACGCCTGTGTACAACATCGTAATTCCACCAGTCACCTCATGAAATTCAACGACACCCGACTAGTGATCAGAGAACCTAATTTCCGCAGATGTAAATGCCTTGAATCATTATTAATCGCTGTTTCTAACACAATCAAGAAAAATAAAGGCAGCTTCATCATCTCTGAAGTATTAGCAAAAATCCTCCTCAAAACAATAAACACTTTCATCACATAGTTGCTGCTGCTAATTCTACACAAGAACATAACAGAGGAGGAACACTGAAACAGACCTCCCCCTACACTTCATACGTGACTGCAGGA
Source organism: Cherax destructor (assembly GCA_009830355.1). Classification (NCBI taxonomy): domain Eukaryota; kingdom Metazoa; phylum Arthropoda; class Malacostraca; order Decapoda; family Parastacidae; genus Cherax; species Cherax destructor. The sequence goes on from WNWK01001414.1 coordinate 97,970, forward strand.
AACGTGCGACACGTAGCCTCAACAAGACCATCACCAATCAAGTTGAAGAAAAGCCTCCAAGTTACATCGTTTTACCGGCCAGCAACTTTGCAACTAACGTTTCATAAATGTTTGACAGAAAATTAGCTAAAATATCTACCAGCTCATCCACTACTGTGTGTGATAAATGGTTTTGAAAACCGACAAGTTGAAGATTGAGACATTTATGCAACACATGAGAATCTTTACTGAAGAAACGTTTCACCACACAGTGGCTTCATCAGTCCAATACAAAGCAGAAAGGTGTAAGGAGAGGAGGAGTTTGAGGTAATCAGTCCCTCGGCCTGGAATCGATGTGTTCAGTCCATCACTCTTGTAGGAAGTACAACATAGAGCCGGAGAAGTGGCTTATATACTGTAGTCTGGTGAGTGTGCAAGTTGATTGTTCTACCTCATGTATTACTACTACTACTTATATTACTGCTACTACTACTACTACTACAACTAATATTACTACTACCACTACCACTAGTATTACATCTCACTCTGAGCCTATATATACCCTCTGTATCCATGTTTTGCTTGTAACGGCTTGACAAAGCTCCTGGAGAGCGAAACGTTGCCACAATAAAATGCCACATTAGTTGCACTTGTGTCCTTTTACTTAACATATTGTCGGCAATTCTACCAACGTTAATACAAAGAATAGAAATACGAAAAAGAGGGAGAGCCTATGGTTCAGTCAGGGATGCAGAGACAGCAAATGGAGGTGCAAGAGGCCTTGGTGCACATCAAACAGTAGAGAAGTAAGAAACAAACAGGAAAGCTAAAAAGGAATACGCAAGAATGAGACAAGAAACTAAATATAGGCTGAAATTATATAACACCAAAGGTTAAAATTGAACCAAAGTTACTACACAGTCACATAAGAAAAAAAGACAACCGTGAAGGTCGAAGTGATAAAGTTGAAGGAGGAGGGAAGCGGAAGGAGGATAACAGAAGTATGGCAAGAATTTAGGAAAAGACGTAGAGAAGTCTTGACAGACGACAATAGCGAGTTACTGGAAGGAACTGTAGTCAGAGAGCATCAACAGGTGCTAAAAATAATCACCGGAACTACAGAAAAAGAGATGAAACTACGAAAAACTTGACATAATAAAAACAATGGAACATCCAACGTCTCCAGAGGCGCTGAAAAAAGAAGCAGCAGAACCACTGTGACTTGGGTGTCGGCCGACTGGTGTGGGTCGCATCCTGGGACAAAACTGACCTAATTTGCCCAAAATGCTCTGCATAACAAGCTGCTTTCTATATAGTAGTATGTCATTGACGTCAGATACGGATGTATACCTTGTACACGTACTTGTAGAAATAAAGATATTATTATTATTATTATTATTATTATAATAGCAAAAATCTTCAATTAATCTCTCCAGTCACATCAGCTGACAGCAAACTGGATAAAGATCAAAGTGGCTCTCATATATTAAAAAAGGGGGAATAGACAGGAGGTAACACGCTAGTATTTCTGACATGCACACTGTGGATAGCCCTGTGAAGGATTGTAAGGAAAAGGATATTGGGGAACTTAGCTAAAACCAACACAGATTTAGGTATAGATAAGGACAGTTAATCCTATCATACGAATTTGCGGGAGTTCTATAACAGAGTTACAGAGATGAAACAAGAAAGACAGGGTTGGGTTGAGTGTATTTTTTTTAACCCCAAGAAAGCATTCCATACAATAATATAGCAGAGATTAATCCAGAAATTAGAGGAACAGAAATGGTTAAAATGCAGAGTGCTCTAGTGCATCAGGGAGTCCCTGAAAAACATAGAAAATGTAAAGACATCATAACGGGAGAGAGTAACGAATGGGATCCCGCAAAGATCAGTTTTAGGTATGGTATTCTTCCCCGTATATAACAAAGACCTACCAGAAGGAATTAAGTCTTATGTATTACTGTTTGTTGGTGATGTAAAAATAACGATAGGAATGACAATAGGTGAGGACAGTGATAATAAGCATACAAGTGGCTTCTGGAGTTCAGTCTAAACAAATGAAAGGTCATAAAATTTGGATGCGAGGGAAGACCGGACATAGAGTACTGCTTGTGAGGAAAGAAGCTTTAAATATCAGCGAGTGAAAAGGACCATATAACTTCAGTGGCATATGTAAGATTAACAAACCTCAAAACATCATTTAGAAACTTGAGCAAAAAATAATTCAGTGTTTCACATGAGAGATATGCTAGGCCAATTATTGAGTACGCAGCCCCAGCATGGAACCCATAACTGGTCAAACACATGCAGAAGCTCGAAACGGTGTAAAGGTTTGCAACCAGACTAGTAATAAAACGGAGAGAAAAGGTAGAAGAAACTAAACCTGACGACCTTGGCGAAAAGGACAAGAGAGGATTTGTTGCCGACAAACAAAATCTTAAGAAGAATTGATAATGCAGACAGGAAAAGACTGAATTATCTCCAAAAGTAATGGGACATAGGTGGAAGCTGAAGACTTAGATGAGCTACTGGGACGTAAAGAATTATTTATTATCATAAATGTGGTTTGGAAGTGGAATGACTTGGATAAGGCGGTGGAGGCAAACTCAATACACAGCTTCAAGAGTAGATATGATAAGGCAAAGGATGTCAGAAATCAGTGTTGTTGATCGCAGTTATCTAGGAGGAGAAACCAAGAGCTGAGGATCAACCTCTTCCCAGTAAACAAAACTCGGTGAGTACATAGACATATGAGGGCACACATGTACACAACCAAACACCTACACACCCACACACATACACATCGACACACACACACATACACACACGATGACTCGACCCCTGCAACCACAATTATGTGAATTAGGTGAGTACACACACATCATACACACATCACACATATACACACACACATCACACACACATCACACACATACGCACACATCACACACACTCACACACACACACACACGGACAAAATGATAACTAACTAACACACACACACGCACACACATCAGATGAAGACCAAGCAGGACTTCAAAGAGACCTGGACAAGCTTGACATCTGGTCTAGCAACTGGCTTCTCGAATTTAACCCCACCAAATGCAAAGTCATGAAGATCGGAGAAGGGCAAAGAAGACCGCTGACAGAGTACAGGCTAGGTGGACAAAGGCTACAAACCTCATCAAAGAAGAAAGACCTTGGGGTGAGTATAACGCCAAGCACGTCTCCGGAAACACACATCAACCAGATAACCGCGGTAGCATATGGGCGACTGGCAAACCTAAGATTAGCGTTCCGTTACCTTAACAAGGAATCGTTCAAGACACTGTACACCGTGTACGTCAGGCCCATACTAGAGTATGCAGCACCAGTCTGGAACCCACACCTGGTCAAGCACGTCAGGAAATTAGAGAAAGTACAAAGGTTTGCGACAAGGCTAGTTCCACAACTCAGGGGACTGCCCTATGAAGAAAGGTTGAGGGAAATAGGACTAACAACACTGGAGGACAGAAGGGTTAGAGGAGACATGATAACGACATACAAAATACTGCGGGGAATCGACAAGGTAGATAGTGACAGGATGTTCCAGATAGGGAACACAGAAACAAGGGGACACAACTGGAAGCTGAAGACTCAGATGAGTCAAAGGGATGTTAGGAAGCATTTCTTCAGCCATAGAGTAGTTAGGAAGTGGAATAGTCTAGCGAACGATATAGTGAAGGCGGGAACCATACATAGTTTTAAGACAAGGTATGATAAAGCTCATTGAGCAGGGAGAGCATAGACCCAGTAGCGGACAGCGAAGAGGCGGGGCCAGGAGCTGAGTCTCGACCCCTGCAACCACAATAAGGTGAATACACACACACACACACACAATGACAAATGCATCTCTGCCAGTAACCTATAATTACAGGAGGATAGATGGACACAGTGCCACCAGTGGTAGCCATTAAGAGGTAAGCATCCACGCTTTCCACCACCTGCATACTAACATGTTGCTGTAGCAACTTATTAAACCCAGCACTCTACTGCCTCTCTCCTACATGAATGTTAGTTTTATTAGAGAGAGAGAGAGAGAGAGAGAGAGAGAGAGAGAGAGAGAGAGAGAGAGAGAGAGAGAGAGAGAATACGACTGCAGAATTTATTAGGCATCCCTCAAGGGATGCCTAATAAATTCCATTTTTTCTTCCAACTTTTCGATTTGATTTCACTCATAACTTGAGAACTTAGATAATTTCCAGAACCCTCGGTGGTGGAGCTTCGAGCGTTGTACCAAGGCGCCTCATAATTCGACAACGACGGGGAGTGATATTTCTTCTTAACCAGGGTCTTCTTAGCCAGGGTCTTCTTAACCAGGGTCTTCTTAACCAGGGTCTTCTTAACCAAGGTCTTCTTAACCAGGGTCTTCTTAGCCAGGGTCTTCTTAACCAGGGTCTTCTTAACCAAGGTCTTCTTAACCAGGGTCTTCTTAGCCAGGGTCTTCTTAACCAGGGTCTTCTTAGCCAGGGTCTTCTTAACCAGGGTCTTCTTAACCAAGGTCTTCTTAACCAGGGTCTTCTTAACCAGGGTCTTCTTTATCAGGGTCTTCTTTATCAGGGTCTTCTTAACCAGTCTGCAGTTGCTAATTTAATTATCTTATGTGTAACAGTGTGAATTTTTTATTCCATTTTAATCACGTTAAAATATTTGAGTCTGCATATTCCGAATGGCTTCAAACTTTTAATGGCTGATGCATCTTACGGCCAGGATATTAGTCATTCGCTTTAATTCCTCTGTTTACAAATTTGTCAATGCAATGTTTTTTTTTTTTTAGAAAAATTGGAATAATTTGAATTTTTATCTAGTTGGACTTTCTTTAAAAAACACAAAATAATATTTTTTTTGTTAGGTGTTTGTAAAGAATTTTTAATCTAATGCAAAATATTAAAAACTTGCATTTTTATAGTGCCTTGAAATTTCATGAGTTTAGTAAACTTTTAAATGCTGCAGAGCGTGATGCCAGAGCCATCCCACTGTTATCTGCAGTTTTCTCTTCCTATCCAAGATTTTTGTTTATAACTTAGAAACGCCTTATCCAATTGGCTTCAAAATTTAAACACTGGTCAACTATTACTAGGTGAAGGTTCGAGAAGCAAATAACATGTGCAGGTGCCTTATGTTCAAATTTATATTGACCAGTCCCGAAATTTTCACGAGACTTCTGTGAAGACTCTGTTGATGGTTTTCGCAAAGTCGGGGATCACCACTATCACCACCATCATGCACATGTTCACATATGTGCATGATGGTGGGGATAGTGGTGAGGATGGTAGTGGTTGCTGTGTGATGGTGAGGATGGTGGTGATAGTGGTGGAGACATGTGCACGTATGCATATACATATGAATACACATGCATAATTATTCATTCATATATGGTACGTACATACAGATATACATTACATATATATACATGCATATATATATATATATATATATATATATATATATATATATATATATATATATACATACATACGTATATACACACATGTAAACGTATACACTTTATACATATAAATATTAATGAATACATATACAAATTATACATTCTCACATGTATAATATGCACAATATACAGTACATACATATGCAGTATACATATATAATACACACACATGTACATGTTCACATATGTAGACATACACATTCATATGCATAAATATGCATCAGGACATTAATACATTCAAATATACATGTACACAAATATAAATATGCACACAAACACATATACACATGTATACATATGAAAGTGTACATGTTTTGAACACCCCGACCATCGACGCAGGGTGGCCCGAAAAAGAAGCGGCATTTACACCATCATTCACTCCAACCTGACAGAGGCACATCGATACTTCAATTCAGACGCCCCTCCAAACTGCAATATCCCCACCCCTCCTTCAGAGTGTAGGCACTGTACTTTCCGCCTCCAGGACTCAAGTCCGGGTAACCGGCTTCTCTGAATCCCTTCACAAATGTTACCTTGCTCACACTAAAACAGCTAGCCGTCATTAAAACCACTTGCTTAAACTTTAACAGGCTCACACACAATTGTTAGATGTTCAAACCCTTCACATACAAAACCTCCTTTACCCCCTTCCTCCAACCTTTCCTAGGAGGACCTATACCCTGCCTTCCATCCACTGTAGATTTCTACACCCTGCAAGTCATCCTGTTTTGCTCCATCCTCTCTAAATGTCCAACACCTCGACCGCCCCTCCTCAGCCCTCTGGATAATACTTTTAGTAACTCTGCACCTTCTTCTAATCTCCAAACTAAGAATTCTCTGCATAATATTAACTCTACACATTGCCCTCAAACACGACATCTCCTCTGCTCTCAGCCTCCTCCTCTCTGCAAAATTCACAACTCATGCTTCACACTCATATAAGAGAGTTGGTACCACTATACTCTCATATATGTCTCTTTTATTTCCATGGATAACGCTCTTTGTCTCCACAGATTCCTCAGTGCACCACTCGCCTTTTTCCCCCTCGCCAGTTCTATGCTTCACCTCGTCTTTAATAACTAGAATGTAAAACCTCGCCTCCTTCTATATAGTTCATGCATGTCGCTGTATTTATACATGTACTGAGATCCCAAATATTATATCTCGGTGTAGAGTATGTATTTTATTATGTATGTTTATTAGTGTGTATACAAGGACATGTCTGGGGTAAAGGCAACTACACCAGATTTCCTAATACGGGGTTTTGATTTTGCCGGCGAAGAGGCTGGTGTATTGTGCACCTCATATCCATCCAGTGGACGGTAGCGTAAAAGCATATGGATATGCAAAAGGCCTAGGAATTAGGCCTCAAAAGGATAAATAGGAATGCATCTAGATTTATTTCTACAGTTGGCTTATCTTTTGGAAGCAAATTTATTAAAATTTCATATGTCTGGTATCTTATTTTCATTAATAAGATACTTTTACATATCACTATCTCTATATTCTTCAATAAGTGGACAAATAAGCACGTAGGCCTGATAACATACTTTGTATTTAGTTTGATCATCATCTGTGTGTCTGCCAAACTGCCAGAAGTACTTGTAACCAAGCCTAAGCCTGGCCACTACAACACCAGTCAATCTGTTCACATTGCAAGTTGTCCCATACACGTACTTATTTACGTTCATGTTATCACAGTGGGTCATAGATCTACTCAGGCTCCTAACTGCATTCCTATAACATTCGGTTTCATTATTTACTTCTCTCCTAACATTATTCCTATTGTAAGAAAAAGACGTACCAGAATTATATTCTACATTTCCCTTCTGAGTACTTTTTTTTGGCTAAGTTATCAACTTTATCATGAAGGAGTAATTCAGTGTGTTGTAGAATCCATAATAAATATGTACATTAATTCCTTTTCCCCGGATTTTTTGTTAGAGACATTATGTAAGTCAAGAACCTTCAGTGATGACATAGAATCAGTAATAATCAGAGTCAAGCTCAGTGTCATAAGTTAACTTCAATGTTATTAGGATGACAAACAATTCAGTTCGCAGTGTAGACGCCCAGTTGTTAATTCTTATGACTAACTCAACATAGTTCCTATCGTTCTTAACTAGGGAGTTAACAACAGGTGCAGATGCAGCCCTGCCAGTAGAAACCTGCTTAGATATATTATTACTAACAATCAAGCGAGAAATTTCTTGTTGACCAGTTGCCCTTTGGAAATGATTTAAGGAAGGAATTACTAATGAGGAGCTGCTTGGGAGAGGCTTGCAGGTATGTGATATTAAATGAACACAACTTCCACTGCGAGGTGAAGCTTGAGAAGGGCCTCACCGTCTGACGTCTTGTGACAGGTAGCCTGCGCAGTGCAGTCTGGGTTCAGTCATTACCCCGTGAAGGGAGCAGCTCCATTCTTAAATTACTTTCGTTTTCTTCACCTCTGGCCTGCTTATTTTTATTGCTCTTATGATAGACTGCAGCTTGGTCTTGAAGCAGGCTGAAATTGAATTCGTCTTATGAATATCTGCATTCACAGAGGCTCTAAGTTATAATGGTGAAGATGTATGTTAACAAGCAGCAGCTTGGCTCCTGCCAGACACCTAGCTGGATATCCATGCCATGTCATAGTAAGAGTGCATAGTGATGCTGAGCCTGGTCTCAAAAATTGTTTATTATTTGTATGAATTCGTAGTTACTGATGCTGCTTGGGGGTGTCTATTTTATCCTGCTGGGATAGTTGTATTTAGACACATGTTTTTTTTTGGAAGCAGTTGGGACTTCAAGTCTCAATGCATATTGTGGGGATTTTAATCCCCGTCTGTCAGAATATTCTAGAGATAGGGTAGTAGCCCTCTTCCCTTGTCTAGCGTGTCTGTGTGAACGTTGTTCTCGCTGCCAAGAAGGGAGTAGGGGTGTTTAAGGACTTTTCTTTCCACCACCTTGAGAGGCGAATTTTGATGTCTAATTGTACCTGCCTAGCAGGTGGCTCTTGCAATATTAGAAAATAAGAATTACCTGCCACTAAATCTTAGAACTTAGGTGAGTTTATGAATGTCGTAGTGACTGATTTTCTGACGGATTGAGAGTGATTCATTAACACTCTTCTTAGCCAACCATTTGGCAACATTGCCCCAGGGCATCGTCAACAATGAAGCTGGTGGCTGTGTTTTCGAAGGCGTGGTGCCTGTGTTTTCGAAGGCGTGGTGCCATGAGCAGTCACTTCAACGCCATAGAGGAAACAGATCATAATGTACGTGCCTTCCCTGACGTGAGTACCTGGGAGCTGGACTAGTAATCATCGATGTCTCCAATTTGATGTGCTCCAAACACCTGTTCAGAAACATGCGGGAGAAAGAATACCGAATTATTTAAGAGTTATTAGTGGACTTCCTGTACTTAAACTGGAGTCCACATTCTTGGAAATGGATTTGATTCTGAGGATTTTATCGGCGCGAGAGCTAAATAAGTGTCAATTATAATGATTTAATGACATTCGGATATTACAACAGCCCATCATTCAGCTGAGTGCCTCATGTCACGAGTTTGAGGCACCAGGGCCCCAGGGAAATACCGAGGCACATAACTCCATATTTTCCCCTCATCCTATAAATTGATTTAGTTGAATTATAAGAGATGTGCATTCCTTTGCTTTATAGAAAGTTAAGTTTGGCGCAGTCCTTGGAATATTCACTATTATTGTACATACACATAAAATTAATGTGGTTTTAAGTAAAGTTTAAATTACTCCTTGAGTGATGCTGATTTAAATGCTGCAACAACTTATACTGTTCTGAATAACATCCAAACTATGGCATATTCAAGGGTAATAGCATCCACAAGATGATGACTGCAGCATCCACAAGATGATGACTGCAGCATCAACAAGATGATGACTGCAGCATCCACAAGATGATGACTGCAGCATCCACAAGATGATGACTGCAGCATCCACAAGATGACTGAAGCAATCAGAGATCCAATCAGCGTCTTATTATGAGTCTTATATAAACAAATATTAATAATCTCCTTGAGACAGTACATTACACCAGTGTGTGTGTGGAATACTTCAGATATATCATGCCTAAGTGCATGTGAATTACATATATTATGGTTTAAACCAACATACAAAGAAGCTAGATTATATTACCGTGTTTTTTTTTACATGTCTTATAGTTTAATTGGGCAATATTTTATGTCAGACATTGGTGTATCATATTTTTAAAATAAAGCCTGAGGATAGATGAGTACTATTCTTCCTGGGAGTGGGAGGAGGAGCCCCTGAGATCTCTTAGTCTATCCTCTTGTGGTAGGGGCCGGGGTAGGTGGTAGGGGCAGGGGCAGTTGAGGATACAGGGAGGGAGAGTAGGAGGAGCTTAGATCTCTCGTCTCTCCCCTGTTCATTGCAGGAGCTGGGGGCAGAGGCAGGGGGTAGGGAGCAGGGGGATACAGAGTGGATCAGTTGGAGGCAGGGGAAGAAGCTTCTGGGATCTGAGGATCGGAGGATAGTAGAAGAGTGTGAGGCGAGCAAGACACTACCCACCCATGGTCACCCATCCAGCTACTCACCACCCTCTTTTCCCCACCTCTATCACCACCACACCATCACTTCCATCACCACCACCATCACTTCCATCACCACCACACCATCACTTCCATCACCCCCACATCAGTGATGAGTTGCCAGTTAAGAAACATGTGAAAGGTTAATTAAAGTAGTAGTCTGCTGTTGATCCAAAGTTTCCTTACAGCAGGATACATCAGCATACAAGGTTTGAAGCCAGTTGGATGACGCATTCACAGATTATCGCCTGAGAATCACATTTTCAATATTCATACACAAATAAGCCACACATAGGAGAGAGAAGGTTATGACGACGTTTCGGTTCGACTTAGACGAAGTTAGACCGAAACGTCGTCATAAACTTGTCTTTCCTTTGAGCGGGTTATTCGTGTATTGTTCCAGTCACAGTATTGTGCCTTTTATTCTTCAATATTCATAATTTCTTCATTAAAATTGTCAAACTGACATTCATACAGCCTATGATAGTGCCAATAACGTTTCTAAAGTAAGATGTACCAACATTTAGGGTTTGAAGCCTATCAGGAAAGGCATTTTCCAATTACTGCCTGGAAAACAGTTTGTATAATGGCAAAATAAAATTTACGCAGCTCAAAATAAACTTTCTTTGGAACGAAACCCACAGTTTTCGAAAGTTTCAAGTCTATCAGAAGAAACATTATCCATTTATTGCTCAGAATCCAACAATCCAGACCCTGTGGCCTGGTGGCTGAAGTTCTCGCTTCACACGGCGAGGGTCTGAGTTCGATTCCCAGCGAGGGTAGAAACACTAGGCGTGTTTCTTTACACCGGTTGTCTATGTTCACCCATCAGTAAAATTGGTACCTGGGAGTTAGTTGACTGGTGTGGGTCGCATCCTGGGATAAAACTGAACTAATCTGCCAAAAATGCTCAGCATAACAAGCGGCTTTCTATATACGTACGTATATATAGTAGTATGTCACTGATGTCAGCTAGGACTGTATACCTTGTATATTGTGGAGAAAATTCTCCAGAAAGGGGATATCAGCCCTCTCAGCCCCCTGAGGGACTTGAGGGACTCAGCGCTCTGGAGGGGCTGATAGCCTCTCTTGCTTCCGCATAAACAGTTTAATTAGTTCCGCATGCGGCTAACAGCATCATAAGTCACGTCACCTCTTGGCAGAGTAGTGTTAGTGTAGTGTAATAAGAGTGACATTGAAACGAGAAAAACGACTCTCTTTACCTTAGCAGGAAAATTACAGGAACACCCTGGGCCACCCTGGGCCACCCTGGGCCACCCTGGGCCACCCTGGGGCACTTTACTTACAGTGTGGGACAATAATGAACTGTCGTCGATAGTTAGATAATAAGAAATCAATCATTTGTAATGAATACTGTGACGTTAAGCAAGGAGGGAAATCATGCTGAAGTCAGCAATTAGGGCCCGCCCTAAGGCGAAGCGGTGGGAGGAGGGCAGATTGTCTTCAGGAGACAAACGGGAAACGTGTTTTGCGCAGGCATTGCTCTGAAGAAAGGAACAATAGTGCATTTGACTCTTGTAGAATCTCAGAAATTCGCGGTAGAACTAATGACACAGTGAAATGTAACTGGCCTTCCTGTTGTGAAAATACCATAATGCAAAAGACAAATCTTGATTTTAGTGAAGTGTAACAGTTAGTGTTGCAGAACATTCCTGACTGAGTGACAGTGCAACAGTTCGTGTTGCAGAACATTCCTGACTGAGTGACAGTGCAACAGTTCGTGTTGCAGAACATTCCTGACTGAGTGACAGTGCAACAGTTCGTGTTGCAGAACATTCCTGACTGAGTGACAGTGCAACAGTTCGTGTTGCAGAACATTCCTGACTGAGTGACAGTGCAACAGTTCGTGTTGCAGAACATTCCTGACTGAGTGACAGTGCAACAGTTCGTGTTGCAGAACATTCCTGACTGAGTGACAGTGCAACAGTTCGTGTTGCAGAACATTCCTGACTGAGTGACAGTGCAACAGTTCGTGTTGCAGAACATTCCTGACTGAGTGACAGTGCAACAGTTCCAGTAACACTACTACTCCAATCAAGTAACTTATATCTGTCGTACATGGTGCTGTCAACACCATAGCTCACGCTACAAAGAGAAAGGTAGGTCTCAACTTCTCTTGTTAAACCTAGAAACTGCAGTTTCGTGTAGACACAAGGTAATTGAGGCTGTCCTAAACACGGCAGTGATGGGTGGGCCATTGAGCCCAAACAAGTGGGTACAAATCCATTCAGCATTAAGTTACCAGTGTCAGAAATGCTGAAATATACGCTCCTTTGGGGGAATTACTTACTCATCACTTGTACTCCAATAGCTCAGGGCTGGAGAAAATGCGGTTACCCTCGAAGGAGCGACCCCGGGATGCAGCTGCGGGGAACCTCAACCTTCACTGAAGCTAAGTATCTTTCATTCATATCCTTTAACAAACTTAGCCTAGTAATATTCTCCAGATACATGTACTTGTAGAAATCAAGATATTATTGTATTATATTATCATTAAATTAAAAAAACGTCAATAAATTTTAAATTTTGCATCTACAAAGTCAAAACTTATTGAGTTCCACCCTGTCTATAACATGAATCAGCAATTGAAGACTGAATTAATTACTAAATAACAGCAAGGTAGAAAATGCAGAAATATTTTTCACTCCAGCAGAAGGCCGTGCAGACCACCTAACCGACATTAGTACAAATCCATAGATTTTGAAAAGAAATGGACAACATGCCCACTCACTCAGCACCTGGACCAGATTCATGGAATGCTTTATTTATAAAGCAGTGCAAAGTACCATTAGCAAGAGCCCTTAGTATTCTTTGGAGAAAGAGCTTAGATCTAGGTGAAATACCGGAGGCCTTAAAGAGTGCAGACATAGCTCCTTTGCATAAGGGAGGTAGTAGAGCACTAGCTAAAAATTACAGACCAGTAACCCTAACTTCTCACATCATAAAAATCTTTGAAAGAGTGATGAGACGGCAGATTACAAAGTTCATGGACCAGCATAACCAACATAACCCGAACCAGCATGGCTTTAGAGCGGGACGATCATGCCTGTCACAGCTGCTGAACTATTATGACAGAATTACGGAGGCATTGGAAGACGACCAAAACGCAGATGTGATTTACACAGATTTTGCAAAGGCGTTTGACAAATGCGATCATGGAGTGATAGCGCACAAACTGAGGGCCATAGGCATTACGGGGAAGGTAGGCAGATAGATTTTTGAGTTCCTAACACACAGAACACAAAAAGTAGTAGTGAACAGGGCAAGATCCAGCATCAGCGAGGTCAAAAGCTCAGTGCCCCAAGGCACTGTCCTGGCACCTCTGCTGTTTCTCATCCTCATAGCAGACATATATAAAAACACCCAGCACACTTTTGTATCATCATTTGCAGATGACACTAAAATAAGCATGAAAGTCACTACGGTAGAGGACACTGAAAAATTACAGGAAGACATAAGCAGGGTCTTCCAGTGAGCAGTGGAGAACAACATGACGTTCAATGGTGATAAGTTTCAGCTGCTTAGGTATGGAAAAAATGAAGAACTCAAAAGGAACACTATATACAAAACGCAAGAGGGTCACCACATAGAACGAAAGAAACACGTAAAGGACTTGGGAATAATTATGTCTGCTGATCTGTCTTTTAAAGACCATAACAAGACAAAGATCTCAACAGCCAGGAAGATGACGGGGTGGGTATTGAGAATTTTCAAAACAAGGGAAATAATGCCGATGGTGACACTCTTCAAATCCCTAGTGCTCCCTCACTTAGAATACTGCTCAGTGCTGACGGCCCCGTTCAGGGCAGGAGAAATATCAGAGCTAGAACAAATCCAGAGATCGTTTACGGCTCACATTGAGCCATTGAAACATCTAAATTATTGGGAACGCCTTCAAGTCTTGAACATGTACTCATTGGAGCGGAGGAGAGAGAGATGCATGATAATATATACCTGGAAAGTACTTGAGGGCCTGGTCCCAAATCTGCACACTGCCATAACAACATACTGGAGTGAGAGATATGGGAGAAAGTGTAAAATAAACCCAGTGAGGAGCAGGGGTGCGGTGGGGACAATACGGGAGCACTGTATTAACATCCGGTGTCCCAGACTATTCAACATCTTACCAGAAGATATCCGAAACATCGCTGGAACCAGTGTAGAAGCCTTCAAGAGGAAACTGGACAAGTATCTTCATCGGGTGCCAGATCAACCAGGCTGTGATGTATATGTGGGGCAGCGGGCCTCCAGCAACAACAGCCTGGTTGACCAGGCAAGCACCAGACGAGCCTGGCCCATGGCCGGGCTCAGAGAGTAGATAAGCTCTCGAAACTCTTCAAAGGTATATCAAAAGTATTAAAGACTGAAGCTGGTCAGAAGAGGCATATTCAAGTCATTTTACAGAAATAACACATTATTTTAAAATAAGATAGCAAATTAGCCCCTACACACTCCAACAACTGTCGAGGTTCATGTAGGATGGAGTGGTGGTGAGGGAAACATACTCTAGGCTGTTATAATGGCCGATATGTTGGGGAAATACGTGACGGTGCCCAGCCTGACGCGGAACAGTAACAAGACTCTGTTTACTCTAGGCGCATGCACGAGGCCCACGGGAGTCCGTGACGTCATAGCAAGCGAGGCTGAATATAAGTCGTATCTGAATTACTACTACTCAAGTATTACTGTTGACACAACAATCACAACCTTCTTCAAGTAGAATAAGTTTTCTCAAGTTATCACATGCCTTTTCTGTTTGGCTTCTAATTACCAGTTCTGATGTATTTTACAGATAAAATGGTTTCGCATTTTTACTGGAATGCAAAAGTCCCAATTTACCAGTTTTATTAAATAAACTGTGGAACTGATTACCATTCAGTAAATAAAGAATGCCTCGTCTTACCAGTTTCAAAATATAAACAGTGATGCATTCCATAAGTTTAGATTGTTAAGATGAAAATATGAAATTTAACTGAAATTTAAAAATACTTGGAATTTTTGGATTTAGATCACTTACTTACATTTTCAGATAGGCTTTAAACGCTCATTGTTGATGGGCTGTATTAAGATAAAGTCTGGCTAACACTTTGAGCTGTGTCAATTTTAATTTGTCAACTCTGTTAAATAAACTGGTGTCTATGTTGCAACTATAATACCACTCTTCTGGTTACCTTAAAACACTAAGCGCTGGTCTATCATAATTGCAAGTATTTTCGTACTGAATGTGGGCCTTGTACGTGCCACTTTGTGCGTGCCACTTTGTACGTGCCACTTTGTACGTGCCACTTTGTACATGCCACTTTTACGAGCCACTTTGTACGTGCCACTTTGTGCGTGCCACTTTGTGCGTGCCACTTTGTGCGTGCCACTTTGTACCTTCCACTGCTATTTTTGGAGAAAATATTTTAGGAAACTGGAATTTAAGAATAACACAAAATCAAATATTTTTACTTTAGGGACTGCAGAGAATGTTACACAGAACAGAACTCGAAAAAAAGAGAACTGAGAAACGTTGAACACTCGTTTTTATGAAGTTTTTAATTTTCACAAGTTTAATGAGTCGTTAAATACTATTATATTTTAGCAGGAGTTTATAGCAGAGTCGGTCATGGAGTTAGACACTGTCTTCTATAAACTTCCTTCAAGGCATTCATTTATAACTTCAGAATGATTTATTCAATTTCCTTTAAATTTTCAGCTCTGGTGAGTTGAGACGAGTCGAGGGTTGTCTCTGCTTGATTATATATAGACCATTGTTTATAGTAGTTTCTGTGCAATAACTTTATAAAGCCTCTTCTGTTCGGCTTCAAAATTTCAACAGTGGTGAATCCTATTTAGAAGGAGGTTGATATTACTAATGAAGTATACACACACAACCCGCACATATAAAAGATAGGAGCTTACGACGACGTTTCGGCCCGACTTGGACCATTTACAAAGTCACACTAACACACAAAGACGGGGGAAGTGGTATTTATAGGCAGGCAGACAGGGGAGGGTACCAGAGAGTGGGGTAATAATGGAGTAAGTAGTGGAAGTGGAAGTAGTCTTTGTGTGTTAGTGTGACTTTGTAAATGGTCCAAGTCGGACCGAAACGTCGTCGTAAGCTCCTCTCTTTTATATGTGCGGGTTGTGTGTGTATTGTTCCAGTCACGGTATTGTGCCTTTTTGTTATTTACTAATGAAGTGTGTTGATGCTATTTTGCCACTATAAATTTCGAAAAAGCATAGTATTATTTTGCATTAAATTACTGTGGGGGTTAGGGTGAGGTTGTCTTGATGCTGATGAGGGGCTCTTGGACCAAAGAATTAGACTTATCCTTCCCTTTCATGGATCGAATTTGATTGCCTCCAATTATGCAATCGTTATATGACTCTCTGGGTTGACCTATTTCCTTTAACTAAAATAAAGGAATTTTTGATTGTCGCGAAGCTACCGAAATACACCCAGTTCATTAGATGACCTTAACATGGTCATATACACTTCCTTTTTTTTGGCTATATATAATTCAGGCCTGGCCACCTATTGTAGATACTTTAAATGTTCGCAGTATCATACACATGGTTTGAATTCAGCATTGTCACTGTATAATCCACTTTCTGCAATTAAATTTTTCGCTTTTCCTCCTGATAAACATAGTAAGCACCATAAGCAGAGTACCATGATGAGCAGGAGAAATTCTCATGACATTGTATAAGAGTCAGGCACAGGGTATTGCGTCCCTCAGGCGATATACCTGTCTATGAAAAATTACTCATGAGTAACACCTGGGTATTTTTATTTGAAGACGTTTCGCCATCTAATGGCTTTATCAATTTACTACAGAAATGATATAAGACAATAAAAGTTAATGTAATCTCTGCCAGAGTCTTGCAGAACTATGCACAGAAGACAGTGCAAGATGAGATAATCAGTCCCTGAGCCTTGCAGGTTGGTGATGTGCATGCTAGATTAGAAACCCTGAAGAACTAATTTGTAATGTAGAATTGCTGTTGTTGGCCTTAACTACGACTAGACAAACAGCCTTTAATTAATAAAGAATGAAGGATCTTGAATTGTTACATTGGATAGATATACATGGATCTGACATGAGAAAAGCAAGATGTTTTCTGTATAGAAAAGACTTTGAACTTGACAGTATTGAAAAAGGGACCTTGAAGTCCAATGCTGATGGAGTTAAGTATAAAAAGATAGTGTCGCTTATGAAGATTAATCAAGAACAGGAGTTCATCCAAAGATTCAGGAAATCCACACTACGTTCTCAAGCTTCAACTGTGAGCTCATGAAGTAATAGCTCTGAAGTAGAAGGTCTAGTAGTTACTCTTCCACCTCCAGCAGAGAATCAACATGTACCTTCCATTGCCTCAGTATCCGAACCTTCACACAGGAACCCATGCTGACATGAAGGCTTTTGTTAGCAAAGGTGAAGTTCTTCAGGCAGAAATTAGCTGGAAAATTAATCCTATTATGAACCACTGTTCTGGTTCCTCTTGGAAATCAAGTGAGAAGTTATTTCAGAGGATGTTCTCAGACTCAAATATAGCTCAGCAGTTTTCATGTGGGAGAACTAAATAAGCATACATTGTCAAACATAGTCTTGCATAAAAGATGTTGCAAAAATCACCCCTCAGGTATGCACTACCAAGATACATTACAGCCTTTGAACATAGAAAGATGGTACGAAATCAAGGGATGTCATTTAATTATTTTAATAAACTGCTGGGGGCGTTCATCTCATCTAAGGGACTGAGAGCAGAGGAATGTGATTTTTATAAGTTACTGTACAGGGAGTTTATGAGACAAATCCAGAAGTACCACGAAGATGAGTCCAAAAACGTTTCACTAAACAGTCAAAGGCCGGGCACCTTCTTCTATGAACTCTTGGAAGGTACTCAAAATGATTCTGACTCTCTCTCATGGTTAGTCAGATGTTGAGAGGATTTTTCCAGTCTATGTAGATATCCTTACCTGGAATATGGGACTAGAAACAGTATTAGTCTAAAGACGGGTGTACGATGATGTGAAGAAGATGGAATGTGAGGTACATGACATCCCAGTCAGCAAAGACATGTTACAGTCCTGTAGAGAACTCAAAAATTAGGTATTCGATGTATCTGGAAGACTAGAAGACATACAAAAGGCTTATGAGGAAGAGAAGATGAAAACATTGAAAGAAAGATAGAACAATGCAGAAAGGCAGAGAAACAGAAAATGAAGTGGCCTAAATGCAAGAAAAATCTAATAAACTCGGAGAAGAAGCAGAGAAGAAGCACAGATGGATCTTACTGACGAAGGGAAATGCTCTAAGGAGCAAAGCTAATGTGAAAAGAAAACTTGTAAAGGAAGCTATAAAATAAGAGACCGAAATTGTAGAAAAGAAAATTAGAACAAACTGACGACAGCATTCATAGTGTTTGAACATTTCTAACTTTCATTTTATTCTACTGAAATTGTATTTTTTCTGTTTATGTTTAACTATGTTGTAGGTTCTGTAAATGAGACGATTGTGGTTGTTCACTTAATCTCACGAGTTGGTAATAGTTAATGATGCTCTACTTTTTTGTCTTCTGTTCAAATAATATTTTTAGAAAGATTTTTATTTTTACAATTCCTGAAAGTGTTGACAAAGTGACATTTGTGAAATAATATAAATTTCAATGCCCATTTGTTTTTTTATTGAACATCTTAGTCTACTGTATGTAATATAGATACATAATGAAATGTTGTAAATGAATGGTTCAGAGAACCGGGCGGCTGTGAAGTACTGAAATACTGACTGGGAAAAATTGTAATTTTGTTTGGGAAATGTTAGGGAATTTTGAAATAGGTTTTTCGTGGCAACCATGATACTCCCATGTCTCATAAGCTTGAAAAACCTTGGTCAGTGACGCTCTTATAAAATATTCAGTGTAAATATGTTTAAGAGCTAAAGAATACTCCATGAATAAAGCTTTAAACAGAGAGGAAATTTATTATTTTGTGCTAACACAATGATGCACTGATAGGATTAATCTCCACAGTGTTGATCTAACTTACATTGTTATCTACAGAAGGTCAATATCTCAAGAAAGACAAAAAGAGTAGAATATTAAGTATCCTCGAAGACCGACCTGTAACTAAGTGGTTGTCTCAATTAAATTTTGTTTTTCTTCTTCCGACTATTCGTTTCTCTTTCGCTAATAATTAATTAATTCTCTGGTTATAGCCACAGAAGCCTAATCCAATTGCCTTCAAATTTTCACCGCTGATGTGGTTTCCTGAACACAAGGTTGCTGCTACCATTGGCTGACAGTCCTAATTTGCCAGTTTTATTGACTAAATGATGATTATTTTACTCATCGGCATCAAAATACTAATGATGAGTATTCTATAAGAAGGATGACACTTCCTAAATTCAGTCTGAGCAAGGGCAAATTCGAAATTTTACTGAAATATAAAAAAATAATGGAATCGTTGAAATTATTGGAGAATGCTTTTCCTGATCGTCTTCAAACTTTCACTGTTGGTGACAATACAGCTGCTGTTGCTTTGTTAATTTACTTTTGACATTTTGTTTAGAAAATTGTTTTCAATGTAATAACCAGAGAATGCCTCTTCTGGTCGCCTTCAAACCATAAACGCTGGGGTTTCTTCATTTGAAAGTATTTTGTATTTACTTTGTACTGTGTGAATACCAATTTGCCATATTTTAAAATCAATTTTACAAAATTGGATTTTAAAGAAACACGGAAATATTTTTTTCTTGAATTGTAGAGAATTTGGAGCTGAATTCACATGATAAACGAAAGCTGAAAAAATAGCTATTTTAAATTTACCTATTTTCAGTTTAGTGGTCTCTCTGATATAACAAGAGAATGGCTCTTCAGTTTGGCTTCAAACCTGGCGTTCCCTAACGGATGGTTCGAATCAGTTTTGGGCTGTGTATTTCCTTACTTACTATTTTTATTTAAGAAATTGAGAGTAAGAGGTAATCAGGTTGTATCCAAGGATGGGAATGACTGGCCGAGTTCCTGGAATCAAGAGCCCATAACCTTCTTCAAGGCACCTTCCTTGAAGGGTTAACTCGATGTAGTTGTTGTATCTCTTAGAGATCTTGTACGAACTTATAATGTTTTCTGTAAAATCATTTGTAAATTTCCTGAGTGAAGTTATAAATTATGTCGTCTCCGTCTGAACACGTCAGTGGGTAAGTTATATGAGGTTAGGTTTCTGTGGGTGCCAGGGCTAGGCACTGCTCTGGTTATTACAAGGCCTCTTTGTTCTCTTTTCCCTTCTCTTTTTCTCTCTCTCTCCTTTTTCTCATTCTCCTCTTCTTCCTCATTTTCCTTCTCTCCTTCCTCATTCTCCTTCTCTTGCTTCTCATCATTCTTTTCATCTCATTCTCTTTCTTCTCTCATCATCCTTGTTCTCCTCCTCCTCTTCTTCCTCATTCTCCTTCTTCTCTCCTTCCTCATTCTCCTCTTATTCCTCATTCTCCTTCTTCTATTATTCCTCATTCTCCTTCTTCTCTTTTTCCTCATTCTCCTTCTCTCTTTCCTCATTCTCCTTCTCTTCTTCCTCATTCTCCTTCTTCTCTTCTTTCTCATTCTCATTCTCTTCTTCCTCCTTCTCCTTCTCTTATTCATTCTCCTTCTTCCTCATTCTCCTCTTCTTGCTTCTGGTCAATCTCCTCATTCTGCTCCTAGTTACAGCAGTCTCTACATTATCATTTTCCTCGTTGGTTCTGTAATAACTAGTCTCTACGTTATCATTTTCTTCGTTGGTTCTGTAATAACTATTCTCTACGTTATCATTTTCCTCGTTGGTTCTGTAATAACTAGTCTCTACGTTATCATTTTCCTCGTTGGTTCTGTAATAACTAGTCTCTACGTTATCATTTTCCTCGTTGGTTCTGTAATAACTAGTCTCTACGTTATCATTTTCTTCGTTGGTTCTGTAATAACTAGTCTCTACGTTATCATTTTCTTCGTTGGTTCTGTAATAACTAGTCTCTACGTTATCATTTTCTTCGTTGGTTCTGTAATAACTAGTCTCTGCGTTATCATTTTCCTCGTTGGTTCTGTAATAACTAGTCTCTGCGTTATCATTTTCCTCGTTGGTTCTGTAATAACTAGTCTCTGCGTTATCATTTTCTTCGTTGGTTCTGTAATAACTAGTCTCTGCGTTATCATTTTCCTCGTTGGTTCTGTAATAACTAGTCTCTGCGTTATCATTTTCTTCGTTGGTTCTGTAATAACTAGTCTCTACGTTATCATTTTCTTCGTTGGTTCTGTAATAACTAGTCTCTACGTTATCATTTTCTTCGTTGGTTCTGTAATAACTAGTCTCTACGTTATCATTTTCCTCGTTGGTTCTGTAATAACTAGTATCTACGTTATCATTTTCCTCGTTGGTTCTGTAATAACTAGTCTCTACGTTATCATTTTCTTCGTTGGTTCTGTAATAACTAGTCTCTACGTTATCATTTTCCTCGTTGGTTCTGTAATAACTAGTCTCTACGTTATCATTTTCTTCGTTGGTTCTGTAATAACTAGTCTCTGCATTATCATTTTCCTCGTTGGTTCTGTAATAACTAGTCTCTGCGTTATCATTTTCCTCGTTGGTTCTGTAATAACTAGTCTCTGCGTTATCATTTTCTTCGTTGGTTCTGTTAACAACTAGTATTATCTCTTGCTTGATATTGTCTCATAAACCATTCTTGATGGCCAAATCTCTCTGACTTTTTCCTTGTTACGTGTGATGCTCTGCATAGTCTGAACGCACATGAAGCACTGCCAAGACTACGCTGCTCTGCACAGTCTGAACGCACATGAAGCACTGCCAAGACTACGCTGCTCTGCACAGTCTGAACGCACATGAAGCACTGCCAAGACTACGCTGCTCTGTACAGTCTGAACGCACATGAAGCACTGCCAAGACTACGCTGCTCTGCACAGTCTGAACGCACATGAAGCACTGCCAAGACTACGCTGCTATGCACAGTCTGAACGCACATGAAGCACTGCCAAGACTACGCTGTTCTGCACAGTCTGAACGCACATGAAGCACTGCCAAGACTACGCTGCTCTGCACAGTCTAAACGCACATGAAGCACTGCCAAGACTACGCTGCTCTGCACAGTCTGAACGCACATGAAGCAGTGCCAAGACTACGCTGCTATGCACAGTCTGAACGCACATGAAGCAGTGCCAAGACTACGCTGCTCTGCACAGTCTGAACGCACATGAAGCACTGCCAAGACTACGCTGCTCTGCAGTCTGAACGCACATGAAGCACTGCCAAGACTACGCTGCTCTGCAGTCTGAACGCACATGAAGCAGTGCCAAGACTACGCTGCTCTGTACAGTCTGAACGCACATGAAGCACTGCCAAGACTACGCTGCTCTGCACAGTCTGAACGCACATGAAGCACTGCCAAGACTACGCTGCTCTGCACAGTCTGAACGCACATGAAGCACTGCCAAGACTACGCTGCTCTGCACAGTCTGAACGCACATGAAGCACTGCCAAGACTACGCTGCTCTGTACAGTCTGAACGCACATGAAGCACTGCCAAGACTACGCTGCTCTGCACAGTCTGAACGCACATGAAGCACTGCCAAGACTACGCTGCTCTGTACAGTCTGAACGCACATGAAGCACTGCCAAGACTACGTTGCTCTGCACAGTCTGAACGCACATGAAGCACTGCCAAGACTACGCTGCTCTGCACAGTCTGAACGCACATGAAGCACTGCCAAGACTACGCTGCTCTGCACAGTCTGAACGCACATAAAGCAGTGCCAAGACTACGCTGCTCTGCACAGTCTGAACGCACATGAAGCACTGCCAAGACTACGCTGCTCTGCACAGTCTGAACGCACATGAAGCACTGCCAATACTACGCTGCTCTGCACAGTCTGAACGCACATGAAACACTGCCAAGACTACGCTGCTCTGTACAGTCTGAACGCACATGAAGCACTGCCAAGACTACGCTGTTCTGCACAGTCTGAACGCACATGAAGCAGTGCTAAGACTACGCTGCTCTGCACAGTATGAACGCACATGAAGCACTGCCAAGACTACGCTGCTCTGCACAGTCTGAACGCACATGAAGCACTGCCAAGACTACGCTGCTCTGCACAGTCTGAACGCACATGAAGCACTGCCAAGACTACGTTGCTCTGCACAGTCTGAACGCACATGAAGCACTGCCAAGACTACGCTGCTCTGCACAGTCTGAACGCACATGAAGCACTGCCAAGACTACGCTGCTCTGCACAGTCTGAACGCACATGAAGCACTGCCAAGACTACGCTGTTCTGCACAGTCTGAACGCACATGAAGCAGTGCCAAGACTACGCTGCTATGCACAGTCTGAACGCACATGAAGCAGTGCCAAGACTACGCTGCTATGCACAGTCTGAACGCACATGAAGCAGTGCCAAGACTACGCTGCTCTGCACAGTCTGAACGCACATGAAGCACTGCCAAGACTACGCTGCTCTGCACAGTCTGAACGCACATGAAGCACTGCCAAGACTACGCTGCTCTGCAGTCTGAACGCACATGAAGCACTGCCAAGACTACGCTGCTCTGCAGTCTGAACGCACATGAAGCACTGCCAAGACTACGCTGCTCTGTACAGTCTGAACGCACATGAAGCACTGCCAAGACTACGCTGCTCTGCACAGTCTGAACGCACATGAAGCACTGCCAAGACTACGCTGCTCTGTACAGTCTGAACGCACATGAAGCACTGCCAAGACTACGCTGCTCTGCACAGTCTGAACGCACATGAAGCACTGCCAAGACTACGCTGCTCTGCACAGTCTGAACGCACATGAAGCACTGCCAAGACTACGCTGCTCTGCACAGTCTGAACGCACATGAAGCACTGCCAAGACTACGCTGCTCTGTACAGTCTGAACGCACATGAAGCACTGCCAAGACTACGCTGCTCTGCACAGTCTGAACGCACATGAAGCACTGCCAAGACTACGCTGCTCTGCACAGTCTGAACGCACATGAAGCACTGCCAAGACTACGCTGCTCTGCACAGTCTGAACGCACATGAAGCACTGCCAAGACTACGCTGCTCTGCACAGTCTGAACGCACATGAAGCACTGCCAAGACTACGCTGCTCTGCACAGTATGAACGCACATGAAGCACTGCCAAGACTACGCTGCTCTGCACAGTCTGAACGCACATGAAGCACTGCCAAGACTACGCTGCTCTGCACAGTCTGAACGCACATGAAGCACTGCCAAGACTACGCTGCTCTGCACAGTCTGAACGCACATGAAGCACTGCCAAGACTACGCTGCTCTGTACAGTCTGAACGCACATGAAGCACTGCCAAGACTACGCTGCTCTGCACAGTCTGAACGCACATGAAGCACTGCCAAGACTACGCTGCTCTGCACAGTCTGAACGCACATGAAGCACTGCCAAGACTACGCTGCTCTGCACAGTCTGAACGCACATGAAGCACTGCCAAGACTACGCTGCTCTGCACAGTCTGAACGCACATGAAGCACTGCCAAGACTACGCTGCTCTGCACAGTCTGAACGCACATGAAGCACTGCCAAGACTACGCTGCTCTGCACAGTCTGAACGCACATGAAGCACTGCCAAGACTACGCTGCTATGCACAGTCTGAACGCACATAAAGCACTGCCAAGACTACGTTGCTCTGCACAGTCTGAACGCACATGAAGCACTGCCAAGACTACGCTGCTCTGCACAGTCTGAACGCATGAAGCACTGCCAAGACTACGCTGCTCTGTACAGTCTGAACGCACATGAAGCACTGCCAAGACTACGCTGCTCTGCACAGTCTGAACGCACATGAAGCATTGCCAAGACTACGCTGCTCTGCACAGTCTGAACGCACATGAAGCACTGCCAAGACTACGCTGCTCTGCACAGTCTGAACGCACATGAAGCACTGCCAAGACTACGCTGCTCTGCACAGTCTGAACGCACATGAAGCACTGCCAAGACTACGCTGCTCTGCACAGTCTGAACGCACATGAAGCACTGCCAAGACTACGCTGCTCTGCACAGTCTGAACGCACATGAAGCACTGCCAAGACTACGCTGCTCTGCACAGTCTGAACGCACATGAAGCACTGCCAAGACTACGCTGCTCTGCACAGTCTGAACGCACATGAAGCACTGCCAAGACTACGCTGCTCTTGGTTTGGTGAGGAAGGTTAGCGAGAAGTGTAAATAATGGACTGACTTTGTACAGTAGTAGGTTTATGGTATGGTACCGTCGCCTATGGGGTCCAGGCACCCCTTGCTTCCTCCAGGGTGTTCGTATTTTATTCAAGGGGTTTTTCCAACCAGGGGTGGGGAATTCCCTTCTTGGAGAGGATTTTAGGGTGTTTCAGGGGAATTGTTATCACTACTCAAAGTGAGGTGTCCTGTAGATTATGTATAATCACAAGACACAGATCACATTTGATATACCCCGTGTCCATATAATCCTGTGTAAAAATTCTATGCACATAAAGGGCCCCAAAATCTGGAATTCATTACCAGTAAATTCTAAAATAACCTGGTCTTAACATCAATTTAAGACTCTTCTCAAAAACCACCTACTCACCCTAAACTAAATACACATACTGCAAACTACTTTCAACAACGCTCAGTGTTATTTCCCATAATATAATTTCAATATTTACTATTGATATAACCATCCTACAAAACACTTTGTCACAATGTAATATCCTCAGATTGTAATTTGAGTAAACTTATTATCTGTTATAAACATTAACTAATGTTTAACTATAACAAACTTAATCAATTTCTCTAGTATTAAGTAGTCTATAAGCCATTAGATTTAGTCTGCCCATAATGCCATGCCATGATAGTGGTTCTCTTTGCACTTTAATTCATTATTGTAATTACAAAATCTTGATATAAACTTGCAATGAAATAAAAATATTATATTATTATATAATTTAATCTGTGACATTCATTAAAGTTTATTGAATGTCACAGATTAAATTAAAATTAATGATAAATATTAAATAAAGATATATATTAATTATATTAATTATATAAATTATGGTCATATTATTTTAATATACCATTTGAGTCAGTCTTGGGAAGGGGCAAATGACATTCTGACATATGGTGAAAAGGAGAAATGGGGCAAAAAAGTTGAGAATACTGTCAACATTATCTCTCAGTCCACAGCAGGAGTCGAACCTGCGTACTCTCCACCAAAGTACGCAATACTTTTGCCACACAGCCAGACCCCAGATGTTATAAAGCACTGTGTACCTTGCTGCAGAGTGTGCAGGTTCGAGTCCTTCTGCGGACTGAGAGAGAATGTTTGTAAATAATTTCGTCCGTTTTACGAATTGTTATGCACAGTATATCATGTAGGTTTATGGAACACTGTGAGCTCTAGTGATGGATTTCCTCTGGTAACAAGCATATCCAGGGTGAATAACCTGACGTCTTATTTCCACACTACTTAAATTTAATTACTGGGGTCGTAGGTTATGATGGAGTGAGTGAAAGATGGCGGGGTACCCTGCCTGTGTGTGGATGTTCCTTCATCCACACCTTGCTGCTTCACCCAGACCTTGCTGCTTCACCCAGACCTTGCTGCTTCATCCAGACCTTGCTGCTTCACCCAGACCTTGCTGCTTCATCCAGACCTTGCTGGTTCACCCAGACCTTGCTGCTTCATCCAGACCTTGTGGTTGTTGCTGGATCAGGTAGGCCTTGTGTTTGCTGTTGAATCAGCCACATCGTGTGGTTACTGTTCGGTCATCCAGACCTTGTGGTTGTTATTAAGTCATCCTGACCTTGTGGTTGTTGTTGAATCATCCAGACCTTGTGGTTGTTATTAAGTCATCCAGACCTTGTGGTTGTTGCTGGATCATCCAGACCTTGTGGTTGTTGCTGGATCATCCAGACTTTGTGAGTGTTGCTGAATCATCTAGACCTTGTGAGTGTTGCTGGATCATCCAGACCGCGTGATTGTTGTTATCCTGATCTTCTTATGGTTTGTGGGTCTTCCAGACTGTGTTGTTGCCTGGTCGTGTAGAGATGCTGGTCATCCCACTCTTACACTGTGCACACACAGATGAGCATCATCCAGGTTAACTTCCCGTGTGTGTGTGTACTCACCTAGTTGTGGTTGCAGGGGTCGATTCATAGCTCCTGGCCCTTCCTCTTCACTGGTCGCTACTATGTCACTCTTCCTGTTCCATGAGCTTTATCATACCTCGTCTTATGTATGGTTCCTGCCTCCACTATATTACTTCCCAGACTATTCCACTTCCTGACAACTCTGTGATTGAAGAAATATTTCCTAACATCCCTGTGATTCATCTGAGTCTTCAACTTCCAATTGTGACCCCTTGTTTCTGTGTCCCATCTCTGGAACATCCTGTCTCTGTCCACCTTGTCAATTCCTCTCAGTATTATATATGTCGTTATCATATCTTCCCTATCTCTCCTGTCCTCCAGTGTCATCAGGTCGATTTTCCTAACCTCTCCTCGTAGGATTTGCCCCTAAGTTCCGGGACTAATCTTGTTGCAAACCTTTGCACTTTATCTAATTTCCTTACGTGCTTGGCTAAGTGCTGCATACTCCAATGTAGGCCTGACATACACGGTGTACAGGGTCCTGAACGATTCCTTATTGAGATGTCGGAATGCTATTCTTAGGTTTGCTAGGCGCCCATAAGCTGCAGCAGTTATTTGGTTGATGTGCACCTTAGGAGATGTTCTCGGTATTATACTCACCCCAGGATCCTTTTCCTTGAGTGAGGTTTGTAGTCTCTGGCCCCCTAGATTGTGCTCAGTCTGCGGTCTTCTTTGGCCTTCCCAATCTTCTTGCCTTTGCCCTTGGTGGGGTTGAACTTCAGGAGCCAGTTTCTGGACCAGGCGTGCAGCCTGTCCAGATCCCTTTGTAGTTCTCCCTGGTCCTCGTCCGATTAAGTTCTTCTCATCAACTTCACATCAACTGCAAACAGGGACACTTCTGAGTCTATTCCTTCCGTCATGTCATTCACATATACCAGAAACAGCACCGGTCCTAGGACTGACCCCTGTGGAACCCTGCTAGTCACAGGCTCTCACTCTGACACCTCGTCACGTACCATGACTCGCTGTTGTCTTCCCGACAGGTATTCCCTGATCCAATGTAGTGCCTTCCCTGTTATATCTGCCTGGTCCTCCAGCTTATGCACTAATCTCTTGTGTGGAACTGTCAAAAGCCTTCTTACAGTCCAAGAATCTACCCATCCCTCTCTCTCTCTTGTGTTACTACTGTCACCCTGTCATAGAACTTCAGTAGGTTTGTGACACAGGATTTCCCATCCCTGAAACCGTGCTGGTTGTCGTTGATAAGCTTATTCATTTCTAGGTGCTCCACCACTCTTCCGATAATCTTCTCTATGAATTTGCATACTATACATGTCAGTGACACTGGTCTGTAGTTTAATGCGTCGTTTCTGTCTCCTTTTTTTAAAAAATGGGACTACATTTAGTAAGCTGCTGCAGTGTTCCTTATGTTATGTTCTTATTTGCTTACTTCCATACCTCCGGTTGTCGCCCTGTTTTGATAGATGTGTTGAAGATTGTTGTTAGTGATACATATAGCGCCTCTGCTCCCTCTCTCAGGACCCATGGAAAGATGTTATTCTGCCACATCGCCTTTGAGGTATCTAGCTCCCTTAGCAACCTCTTCACTTCTTCCTCAGTTGAATTGACTGTTGTTTTCCTCCTGATGGCTGTACAACAGCTTTGGGTCTGATTTGGTTTTCGCTGAAATGTCATTTTCGTATTGTCATTGGGCCTCCCTTCTTACTGTACATATTCGTTTCTGGCTCTATGACTGCTCTCCTTATTCTCCTGGGTCCTTTGCCTTCTATACTTCTTCCATTTTCTAGCACACTTGGTTTTGGCCTCTCTACACCTTTGGGTGAACCAAGGGCTCATCCTGGCCTTTTCGTTATTTCTGTTACCCCTTGGGAACAAATCTGTCCTGAGCTACCTTGCATATGGTTGTCACATATTCCATAATCTCATTTACTGAGTTCCCTGCCTGTGCTCTTTCAAACTGAACCTGGTGCAGGAAATTCTTCAAGCCTGTGTAGTCCCCTCTCTTGTAGTTTGGCTTTATTTGTCCTGCTCTTCCTGCTTCCCTCTCCACCCTTAACTCTACTATGTAATCGAAGTTCAGAACCACGTGGTCACTGGCCCCAAGTGGTCTTTCGTATGTGATGTTCTCAATATCTGCACTACTCAAGGTGAATACTAGGCCCAGTCTTGCTGAATCGTCCTCTCCTCTCTCTCTGTTAGTGTCCCTTACGTGTTGGTACATGAGGTTTTCCAGTACCATTTCCATCATCTTAGCCCTCCATATTTCTGGGAACCCATGTGGCTCCAGGTTCTCCCAGTCAATTTCTTTGTGATTGAAGTCACCCACAATCAGTAGCTGATGGTTGACACACTGGCTGAAGTGGCCAGTGTGTTATTCTCATCATACTCTTGCCTTGGCCTCCTGCTGTTCTGTGGTGGGTTATACATCACTGCAATTGCCACCTTGGGACCTCCAGACTGAAGTGTTCCTATTATGTAGTTTCTTGCTTCTCCTCTGTCTCCTCTCTCCAGCTCATCAAAATCCCATTGGTTTTTGATGAGCAGTGCCACTCCTCCACCTCCTCTGTTCCCTTTGTGTGTGTGTGTACTCACCTATTTATACTCGCCTATTTGTGGTTGCAGGGGTCGACCTCTTCGCTGGTCGCTAGTAGGTCCGCTCTCTCTCCTCTATGAACTTTATCATACCTCTTCTTAAGGCTATGTATGGATCCTGCCTCCACTACATTATTCTCCAGGTGTTCCACTTTCTAACAACTCCGTGACTGAAGAAGTACTTCCTAACATCGCTGTGACTTATCAGTCACCCACAGTGACCCTTTGTTGCTGTGTCCCATCTCTGAAACATTCTGTCCCTATCCACCCTGTTAATTCCTCTCAGTATTTTAAATGACTTATCATGTCCTCCCTATCCCTCCTGTCCTCTAGTGTTGCTAAGATGATTTCCCTTAACCTCCGGGACTAGTCTTGCTGCAAACCTTTGCACTTTCTCTAATTTTTGATATGCTTGACCAGTTGTGGGTTCCATACTGGTGCTGCATACTCCATTATGGGCCTGATGTACACGGTGTAGTTTCTTGAATGACTCCTTTCTTAGATGTCGAAACACTATTCTTAGGTTTGCCAAGCGCCCATATGGTGCCGTAATTATTTGATTGATGTGTCTCAGAAGATGTTCTCGGTATTATAGTCACCCCAAGATTCTTATTTCTTCAGTGAGGTTTGCAGCCTTTGGCCACCTAGCCTGTACTCTGTCTGCGGTCTTCTTTGACCTTCCCCAATCTTCATGACTTTGCACTTGGTGGGGTTAAGTTCCAGGAGTCATTTGTTGTACCAGGTTTGCAGCCTGTCCAGATCTCTTTGTAGTCCTACCTGATCCTCGCCCGCTTGAATTCTCCACACCACATAGTGCACCTCAACCTGCCTCTCCCTACATAGTGCACCTCAACCTGCCTCTCCCTACATAGTGCACCTCAACCTGCCTCTCCCTACATAGTGCACCTCAACCTGCCTCTCCCTACATAGTGCACCTCAACCTGCCTCTCCCACATAGTGCACCCCAACCTGCCTCTCCCACATAGTGCACCTCAACCTGCCTCTCTCACATAGTGCACCTCAACCTGCCTTTTCCACATAGTGCACCCCAACCTGCCTCTCTCACATAGTGCACCTCAACCTACCTCTCCCACATAGTGCACCCCAACCTGCCTCTCTAACATAGTGCACCTCAACCTGCCTCTCTCACATAGTGCACCTCAACCTGCCTCTCCCACATAGTGCACCTCAACCTGCCTCTCCCACATAGTGCACCTCAACCTGCCTCTCCCACATAGTGCACCTCAACCTGCCTCTTCCACAGTTTCCCCTTACCCCCTTCCCCTCAGCACATTCTTTAATATTCTTGGAGCGTGGTGCGTGCACCCTGCTGGTGGTGGGTGTTATCACTCTCTGGCATCTCAGCCTGGGACGTATATATTGACCACGAGACTCATACATCAACGCTAAACAAACCTCAACGCCAACACATCACCACCCCCATTACTAACCCCCAACACCAGCCTCTCTCTTCCTCTCTCTCTCTCTCTCTCTCTCTTCCTCTCTCTCTCTCTCTGCAGTACATGTCAGTTCACTTAGAGTGCAAAGAAAAGAAGACACTAACAAGTGTGTCAAAGTTATCTTCTTAGAAAAAATAAGCAACTGTCTGCCTCTCTCTACTTCTTTTGTATTATTATTGTCATTATTATTATTATTACTGCATTCATGTGAGGGAACTAAACTCGCAGGGGGTTCACACTGAACCGGCAGGAATGGGAGGCTAGAAGATTCAATCAAGAAATTGAGGACAGGTTCAATTCCTTAGATCAAGAGCCCCTCACCGGCATCAAGGCACCTCTCTTGAGATTTAATTGTTTCTCTTGTAGAGTGGAATGAGACTAAAATAGTAAAGCAGAAGGCTCTCTCCATATGCTTCACTTCTAAATAGTCACTTTAGATAGAATCTTGTATTGAGATACATACTTGCAGTGACATATCATAGAAGGGGAGGCTACGGAGCCTTGGCTAAGCACTTACTATTTTGACTATTACTGCTATTACTACTATTACTTACCGCTAGTTAAAAGAAATATCTCTCTCATTACTATGTGTTTGTTGTATTGAAACCTAAAACCTCAAGACGACTTCAAGCAGCAAACACAGTTGTTCTTTGTCACAGTGACAATGAAAATGTTCTTACAAACATATTTTGAGTCTCAAGTTTCTTAAAATGTGTACTCTAGCATATCTGAGTCTCAAGTTCTTAAAATGTGTACTCTAGCATAACTGAGTCACAAGTTCTTAAAATGTGTACTCTAACATATCTGAGTCTCAAGGTTCTTGAAGTGAGTACTCTGACATATGAGTAACATTAAGGAGAGGACGCAGACAATGTGGTAGTTAGTCTCTGGCAGCACTCACATTAGTCGTCAGTCTTACACATGTTAGACCTCAACACCCACATTGTATAGTCTCCAGTCTGTGAAGTGTCAGCAGCCTGACGCCTTGCTACTCTCAGCCCCAGCAGGGTAGTGTCAGCAGACAGGCGCCTCGCAGCAGGGCACTGTCAGCCCCGGCAGTGTAGTGTCAGCTGTGAAACACCTTGGTTACACTCATCCCTGGAAGGATAGTGTCAGCTGTCAGGAAAGGCCAACGATGAGGACCTTGGAGTGCCTTATCTTATTATGATTCTGATTATTATTATTATTATTATCATTATTATTATTATTATTATTATTATCATTATTATTATTATTATTATTATTATTATTGTGATAGGGATGAGACCATTTTTAGTACGATGGAGTAGAGGGCTGCTGCACTTCCTTTTAATAATTGACAGTGACCTCAGCTGCACTAAGCAGCATCCATCAGCTGCAGCAGTAGCAAAAACAGCAGCAGCTACAGTAGTAGCAACAACAGCAGCAGCTGCAGTAGTAGCAACAACAGCAGCAGTTGCAGCAGTAGCAAAAACAGCAGCAGCTGCAACAGTAGCAACAACAGCAGCAGGTTCAACAGTAGCAACAGCAGCAGCAGCTGCAGCAGTAGCAACAACAGCAGCAGGTTCAACAGTAGCAACAGCAGCAGCAGCTGCAGCAATAGCAACAGCAGCAGCAGGTGCAGCAGTAACAACAGCAGCGCTGCGCATGAACAACGCAGTGCAGCAGTAACAGCAGCGCTGAACAACAGCAGCAGGTGCAGCAGTAGCAACAGCAGCAGCAGCTGCAGCAGTAGCAACAACAGCAGCAGGTGCAGCAGTAGCAACAGCAGCAGCAGCTGCAGCAGTAGCAACAGCAGCAGCTGCTGCAGCAGTAGCAACAGCAGCAGCTGCTGCAGCAGTAGCAACAACAGCAGCAGGTGCAGCAGTAGCAACAACAGCAGCATGTTCAACAGTAGCAACAGCAGCAGCAGCTGCAGCAGTAGCAACAGCAGCAGCAGGTGCAGCAGTAGCAACAACAGCAGCAGGTACAGCAGTAGCAACAGCAGCAGCAGGTTCAACAGTAGCAACAGCAGCAGCAGCTGCAGCAGTAGCAACAACAGCAGCAGGTTCAACAGTAGCAACAGCAGCAGCAGCTGCAGCAATAGCAACAGCAGGTGCAACAGTAGCAACAGCAGCAGCAGCTGCAGCAGTAGCAACAACAGCAGCATGTGCAGCAGTAGCAACAGCAGCAGCTGCTGCAGCAGTAGCAACAACAGCAGCAGGTGCAGCAGTAGCAACAGCAGCAGCAGGTGCAGCAGTAGCAACAACAGCAGCAGTGCAGCAGTAGCAACACAGCAGCAGCTGCAGCGAGCAGAACAACAGCAGCAGCGCTGCAGCAGTAGCAACAACAGCAGCAGGTGCAGCAGTAGCAACAACAGCAGCAGGTTCAACAGTAGCAACAGCAGCAGCAGCTGCAGCAGTAGCAACAGCAGCAGCAGGTGCAGCAGTAGCAACAACAGCAGCAGGTACAGCAGTAGCAACAGCAGCAGCAGGTTCAACAGTAGCAACAGCAGCAGCAGCTGCAGCAGTAGCAACAACAGCAGCAGGTTCAACAGTAGCAACAGCAGCAGCAGCTGCAGCAATAGCAACAGCAGCAGCAGGTGCAACAGTAGCAACAGCAGCAGCAGCTGCAGCAGTAGCAACAACAGCAGCAGGTGCAGCAGTAGCAACAGCAGCAGCTGCTGCAGCAGTAGCAACAACAGCAGCAGGTGCAGCAGTAGCAACAGCAGCAGCAGCTGCAGCAGTAGCAACAACAGCAGCAGGTGCAGCAGTAGCAACAGCAGCAGCAGCTGCAGCAGTAGCAACAACAGCAGCAGGTGCAGCAGTAGCAACAGCAGCAGCAGCTGCAGCAGTAGCAACAACAGCAGCAGGTTCAACAGTAGCAACAGCAGCAGCAGCTGCAGCAGTAGCAACAGCAGCAGCAGGTACAGCAGTAGCAACAGCAGCAGCAGGTGCAGCAGTAGCAACAACAGCAGCAGGTGCAGCAGTAGCAACAACAGCAGCAGGTTCAACAGTAGCAACAGCAGCAGCAGCAGCTGCAGCAGTAGCAACAGCAGCAGCAGCTGCAGCAGTAGCAACAGCAGCAGCAGCTGCAGCAGTAGCAACAACAGCAGCAGCAGCAGGAGTACCAGCAGTAGCAGCAACAGTATCAGTAGTAGCAACGGTTTCAGTAGCAAATGTAGCAGCACTTGTAGTATTAGCAACAACAGCAGTAGCAACAACATTGACAGTATCAGTAGCAGCAGCAGTTGCAACATCATCAGTAACAGCTGCAGCAGTAGCAGCAACAGCAGCAACAACAACGAAAACAGTATTAGCAGCAGTAGTAGTAGCAGCATCAGCAGTAGCAACAGCAGCAGCTGCAACATTAGCAGAAGTAGCAGCAGAAGGAGCAGTAACAGCAGCAACGGCAGAAACATCAACAGCAGCAACGGCAGGAGCATCAACAGCAGCAACGGCAGGAGCATCAACAGCAGCAACGGCAGAAGCATCAACAGCAGCAACGGCAGGAGCATCAACAGCAGCAACGGCAGGAGCATCAACAGCAGCAACGGCAGGAGCATCAACAGCAGCAACGGCAGGAGCATCAACAGCACCAACGGCAGAAGCATCTACAGCAGCAACGGCAGAAGCATCTACAGCAGCAACGGCAGAAGCATCAACAGCAGCAACGGCAGAAGCATCAACAGCAGCAGTAGTAGCAACAATAACAGAAAACACAGCAACAACAGCCAGTAGTTTTGAACTTACAATGAGAGATAATGGCAGCACTACGATGAGAGATAATGGTAGCACTACGATGAGAGATAATGGTAGCACTACGATGAGAGATAATGGCAGCACTACGATGAAAGATAATGTAGCACTACGATGAGAGATAATGGTAGCACTACGATGAGAGAGAATGGTAGCACTACGATAAGATATAATGGTAGCACTACGATGAGAGATAATGGTAGCACTACAATGAGAGATAATGGGAGCACAACAAAGAGAGATAATGGTAGCATTACAATGAGAGATAATGGCAGCACTACAAAGAGAGATAATGGTAGCACTACAATGAGAGATAATGTCAGCACTACAATGAAAGATAATGGCAGCACTAAATGAGAGATAATGGTGGCCCTACAATGAGAGATAATGCTAGCACTACAATGAGAGATAATGCTAGAACTACAATGAGATATAATGACAGCACTTGAATGAGAGATAATGGCAGCACTACAATGAGAGATAATAATAGCACTACAATGAAAGACAATAGTAGCACTACAATGAGAGATAATGGTAGCACTACAATGAGAGATAATGACAGCACTACAATGAGAGATAATGGTAGCACTACAATGAGAGATAATGGTAGCACTACAATGAGAGATAATGCAGCACTACAATGAGAGATAATGGTAGCACTACAATGAGAGATAATGGTAGCACTACAATGAGAGATAATAATAGCACTACAATGAAAGACAATAGTAGCACTACAATGAGAGATAATGGTAGCACTACAATGAGATATAATGACAGCACTACAATGAGAGATAATGGTAGTACTACAATGAGAGATAATGACAGCACTACAATGAGAGATAATGGCAGCACTACAATGAGAGATAATGGTAGTACTACAATGAGAGATAATGGCAGCACTACAATGAGAGATAATGGTAGTACTACAATGAGAGATAATGTCAGCACAACAATGAGAGATAATGACAGCACTACAATGAGAGATAATGGTAGCACTACAATGAGAAATAATGGCAGCACTACAATGAGAGATAATGACAGCACTACAATGAGAGATAATAGAAGCACTACAATGCAACCTCACACAGCATCACTTATAACCTAAAGAGTTGTGTTCCCTCAAACAGTATAATAAGAGAGAGACGAGTCGTCCACGTGTTGAGGAGGACGACTGTGAGGAAATACTGAAGGAACATTACTTGCAGAATGTAATGGAAGCAGAGTAAGATTATACAGGTGCACATAAATAGTTACATAAATTATCATGCATAGCCGTATATGTGTCGATTATCTTAACCCTTGATGTGAGGATAGGGGGTCATTGGTGTGAGGATAGGGGGTCCTTGGTGTGAGGATAGGGGTTCTTGGTGTGAGGATAGGGGGTCCTTGGTGTGAGGATATAGGGTTCTTGGTGTGAGGATAGGGGTCCTTGGTGTGAGGATAGGGGTCCTTGGGGTGAGGATATGGGGTTCTTGGTGTGAGGATAGGGGTTCTTGGTGTGAGGATAGGGGTCCTTGGTGTGAGGATATAGGGTTCTTGGTGTGAGGATAGGGGGTCCTTGGTGTGAGGATAGGGGTCCTTGGTGTGAGGATAAGGGGTCCTAGATGTGAGGATAGGGGTTCTTGATGTGAGGATATAGGGTTCTTGGTGTGAGGATATAGGGTTCTTGGTGTGAGGATAGGGGTTCTTGGTGTGAGGATATAGGGTTCTTGGTGTGAGGATATAGGGTTCTTGGTGTCAGGATAGGGGTCCTTGGTGTGAGGATAGGGGTCCTTGGTGTGAGGATAGGGGTCCTTGGTGTGAGGATAGGGAGTCCCTGATGTGAGGATAGGGGTCCTTGTGTGAGGATAGGGGTCCTTGGTGTGAGGATAGGGGTCCTTGGTGTGAGGATAGGGGGTCCTTGGTGTGAGGATAAGGGGTCCTAGATGTGAGGATAGGGGTTCTTGATGTGAGGATAGGGGTCCTTGGTGTGAGGATAAGGGGTCCTTGGTGTGAGGATAGGGAGTCCTTGGTGTGAGGATAGGGGTCCTTGGTGTGAGGATAGGGGTCCTTGGTGTGAGGATAGGGGTCCTAGATGTGAGGATAGGGGTCTTGATGTGAGGATAGGGGTCCTAGATGTGAGGATAGTGGATCCTTCGTGTGAGGATATGGGGTCCTTGGTGTGAGGATAGGGAGTCCTTGGTGTGAGGATAGGGGTCCTTGGTGTGAGGATAGGGGTCCTTGGTGTGAGGATAGGGGTCCTTGGTTTGAGGATAGGGGTCCTTGGTGTGAGGATAGGGGGTCCTTGGTGTGAGATAGGGTTCCTTGATGTGAGGATAGGGGTCCTTGGTGTGAGGATAGGGGTCTTTGGTGTGAGGATAGGGTCCTTGGTGTGAGGATATGGGGTCCTTGGTGTGAGGATAAGGGGTCCTTGTTGTGAGGATAGGGGTCCTTGGTGTGAGGATAGGGGTCCTTGGTGTGAGGATAGGGGTCCTTGGTGTGAGGATAGGGGTCCTTGGTGTGAGGATAGGGGTCCTTGGTGTGAGGATAGGGGTTCTTGGTGTGAGGATAAGGGGGTCCTTGGTGTGAGGATAGGGGTCATTGGTGTGAGGATAGGGGATCCTTGGTGTGAGGATAGGGGTCCTTGGTGTGAGGATAGGGGTCCTTGGTGTGAGGATAGGGGTCCTTGGTGTGAGGATAGGGGTCCTTGGTGTGAGGATAGGGGTCCTTGGTGTGAGGATAGGGGGTCCTTGGTGTGAGGATAGGGGTCCTTGGTGTGAGGATAGGGGTCCTTGGTGTGAGGATAGGGGGTCCTTGGTGTGAGGATAGGAGGTCCTTGGTGTGAGGATAGGGGTCCTTGGTGTGAGGATAGGGGTCCTTGGTGTGAGGATAGGGGTCCTTGGTGTGAGGATAGGGGTCCTTGGTGTGAGGATAGGGGGTCCTTGGTGTGAGGATAGGGGTCCTTGGTGTGAGGATAGGAGGTCCTTGGTGTGAGGATAGGGGTCCTTGGTGTGAGGATAGGGGTCCTTGGTGTGAGGATAGGGGTTCTTGGTGTGAGGATAGGGGTCCTTGGTGTGAGGATAGGGGTTCTTGGTGTGAGGATAGGGGGTTCTTGGTGTGAGGATAGGGGTTCTTGGTGTGAGGATAGGGGTCCTTGGTGTGAGGATAGGGGGTTCTTGGTGTGAGGATAGGGGGGTTCTTGGTGTGAGGATAGGGGGGTTCTTGGTGTGAGGATAGGGGGGTCCTTGGTGTGAGGATAGGGGGGTTCTTGGTGTGAGGATAGGGGGGTTCTTGGTGTGAGGATAGGGGGTCCTTGGTGTGAGGATAGGGGGGTTCTTGGTGTGAGGATAGGGGTTCTTGGTGTGAGGATAGGGAGGAGATGGACTTTCTTTCTTGAGTCAGAGGAAACTTAGGAATGCATGAGGCTAATTAACATGATTCTGAGATGATGAATTTATTTGGGTAATTTTCCCCGATTAATTAATAACTTAGGATAACACAGGGAAGTCCAGCAGTGTTGCTTATTTCCTCTGGGGACATCCAGTCATCTCCCACTGTATTTGCATCATAACAGTCAACTAAAATCTAGGTGTAGATGCACTGCTAGGTGAACAGGGGCAGCAGGTGTTAGAAGACTGTCCCATCGTCCCGCCTCTCCTGTCACTGAACCCGGGATCTTTGTTTGTGACCTGAACGTGCTAAAATGGTCAGTGGTTAATTTAACCTTAAATAAATGATTAAATTTGGAGTTGGTAACACTGTAGGTGACAGGTTATATGCAGTTAGTAACATTGTAGGTGACTGGTTATATGCAGTTGGTAACACTGTAGGTGACAGGTTATATGCAGTTAGTAACGTGTTTCTCAAAATAAACTTAATTGCATTTATTGAGGGAATATTATTGACACGCCTTCATTCGGCATTTTGAATAGAATTCTTAATCATTTGTTTACTGTATTAAGATTTTTAAATATAACTTGGATTTTTGAAGTTCTTAAGTAAAGTATATCAAGAAAGTTTTCATGATAAGACATAACTAACATGTTCTTAGTTGAATATGGTTCTTTGTCATTTTTAGGATTTCAAAATGTATTTCAAGCTATTTTAAAAAAAATGCAATTAAGCTTATTTTGGGAAAACTGGAAAATCTTGAACTAAGATTACAACAACATATATATAGCATTAGAACTGGGTAATAGTTCAATGCTCTTTTTATTCAAGTGAAGGATTTTAACCATCCAATTGATTTTCAAAAGGCGTAGAGAGTTGCATCAAACAAATCATAAGGTGAACGAAATATAATAGAATCAAGCTTCATAAAATTGTGTTAATTGCAATATGAATGTAAGTTCAGAACTGTATAAGTTAGATACATTTTTATGGAATAGAATTTGTGAGTACTATGAAGTATATTAATTAATCTTAGTATTTCGACCCACTACTGAGATCCTCTTCAGCAGATGGGATGCTGAGGGAGGCCCCAGCAGGGAGGGAGGGGGGGGGTCGAAATAAACAGATCAATGAATTTTCTAAATTTTCGTCTTTATGAGGATTATTATTGAACATTGACAAGTGTTCATTAAATGATAATTATTCAGTATAAACTATGTTGACAAAATTTCCCCTTTACCTGACATGTCAACTTAAAATTTTTACTTGACATGTGACCTGATTAAAACTTCACAGCACTCACACGCTCTATGAGGTCATAACTCAGCCTAATAAGTCTTCTGATATATATATATCAATAACAACACTGCGACTAGCCGAGGATTCGAACCCATGTCATTTTGGCCCTGCCTCGTGAGCGAAAATAACATAACGCTCTAACCCACTGGACCACACAATCCTAAAGACTCAAACACCCAGCAGAGCTAGGTGTTCACCTAGCTCTGCTGGGTGCCAGCCATCCGAGATTAGATCCTGCGACACATTCTCCCGCCTCAATAAACAGAACAATTGTCCCACTGCCTTAACCACTTGACCATCGATCCTCCAAAGATCACGCACCCAGCAGCGCTAGGTGTTGCTCATGATCCAAGGACACTCATGGTAATGGTTAAGCTCAAGGCTAATTTCAACCACCTCCCGTTTGAATACCAGCCTCACAAGCAGTTTATATAGTAATGAAACCACGAAACAAGTGGTATTGAAACATTTACCGAACTGCAGGCAGCCGGGATTAGATCCTGCGACACATTCTCCCGTACTGCAGATTAGCTAATGGCTCACGAGGGTGGAACCAAAACCACCAGGGGCAGAATAAAGACAAAGAAAATAGGAAAGGAGAAGTAAGGAGAGGAGAAGAAAATATCAGGTCAAGTCACTAATGTTCTGAAGTTGTAATAAGCCTTCTTACATGCTAAAGGGACTTTCTTCTCTACCAAGCT
Source organism: Cherax destructor (assembly GCA_009830355.1). Lineage (NCBI taxonomy): Eukaryota > Metazoa > Arthropoda > Malacostraca > Decapoda > Parastacidae > Cherax > Cherax destructor. The sequence goes on from WNWK01001414.1 coordinate 138,292, forward strand.
CTCTACTCCCTCATGCTTGGATGTCCAAGCCCCTCACACACAAAACCTCCTTTACCTCCCCTTCCTCCATCCTTTCCTACAATGACCCCTACCCCGCCTTCCCTCCACTACAGATTAATACACCCTATTTTTCCCCATCCTCTCTAAATGTCCAAAGCTCCTCAACAACGCCTCCTCAATCCTCTGTATAATAATTTTAGTAACCCCGCACTTCCTCCTAATGTACCGACTATCTGCATGATATTCACACCACACATTGCCTTCAAACAAGACATTTCCACTGCCTCCAACCTCCTTCCCCTTGCTGCAACATTTGAAACGCATGTTTCATGGCCTTATAAGAGTGGGTAAGCAAGATACATGTGCATTATTGTGCAACAGTTAGATAACTTTATTTCGAAACGTTTAGCCTACACAGTAGGCTTCTTCAGTCGAGCACAGAGGAGGCAGTAGAAGTAATAGAGATGTAAAGACGATGTAATCAGTCCATCACCCTTAAAGACGTAGTTTTGAGGTGGTCAGTCCCACAGCCTGGATGAGAGTATTGCCCCATAGTCTGGAACAATGTGAAGATGAAGCAATATAATAGTGTTGGTTCCACAATATTCTGATTCATTCTTCATTTTGCATCCATGGATAACGTTCTTTGTTTCCACAGATGCCACAGAGCACCACCCGCTGATTTTCCTTTGTCAGTTCTATGGTTCACTTCATTTTTTATAGTTCCATTTCCAAAGTCCTTCCCCAAAAATCTGAAGACATTTACTTTTTCCAATGTCCCTCTTTTGAGTCTATCCAATCTTTCATTATCTAATATTTTGTTACTTTCATCATTTTGCTCTTTCCTATGTTTACTATTAATTTCCTTCTTTTGCATACCCTCTCAAATTCGTCCACCAACCTTTGCAACTTCTCTTCAGAATCTCCCAAAAGCACAGTGTCATCAGCAAAGAGCAACTATGACAACTCTATCTTTATTTTAGATTCTTTATCTTTTAATCCCACACCTCTCCCCAACACCTGAGCATTAACTTCTTTAAAACCCCATCTATAAATATGTTAAACGACCATGGTGATATCACACATCCTTGTCTAAGGCCTACTTTTACTCGAAAACAATTTCCCTCTCTCCTATACTCCCTGACCAGAGCCTCACTGAACTAATAAAAACTCTTAAATGCTTTCAGTAACTTGAAACCTATTCCACACACTTGCAACATCTGCCACATTGCTCCACTATCTACTCTATCATATGCCTTTTCTAAGTCCATAAACGCAACAAAAATATCCTTATCATTATCTAAATATTGTTCATTTATATGCTTCGATGTCAACACTTGGTCTACATATTCCCCATCCTTCCTAAAACCTCCTTGCTCGCATTTAATTCTCGCAATAATAACTTTACCATAAACCTTACCAAGGAATTCTCAACAGGCTTATTTCTCTATAATTCTTACACTCTCTTTTGTCCTCTTTTCTTTTATTCAAAAGAAATATGGACGCTCTCTGCTAATCCCTAGGTACCGTACCCCTTTTTATACATTTACTGAAGAAAAGCACCAATCACTCCAAAGCCATATCCCCACCTGCTTTAAACATTTCGGTCTTTGCTTCGATGAAAAATGTAGATATTTCTTCCTGAGAACTTTTTGAATATTCGTCACCTATTACTCCATCTTTTATACATAATCATACATATATATACTTCATTAGATAATGTGGTACACAATGTTTAAAAGATACTTTGCAAGTACAGGCCTGGTGGCTAAAGCTCTCGCTTCACACGGCGAGGGTCTGCGTTCGATTCCCAGCGCTGGTAGAAACATTGGGCGTGTTTCTTTAACCGGTTGTCTATGTTCACCCATCAGTAAAATGGATACCTGGGAGTTAGTCGACTTGTGTGGGTCGCATCCTGGGACAAGGACCTAATTTGCCCGAAATGCTCAGCATAACAAGGGGCTTTCTATATAGAAGTATGTCATTGATGTCAGCTAGGCCTGTATACCATGTACATGTACTTGTAGTAAATAAAGATATTATTATTATATTATAACAACATGAGGTTTAAGGAATGAAGATGTGTCTGTCAACTGCATTTTATACACTTACTCCAGCTCCTCAGAACTGGGACGCGTACCCAACATGCAACAGGCATTACCCCTTTGAACTGCAACATTGAGACGCTTGAACAGAAAATTAGCTACTCTGGATAATTAGTTGCTTTGATGAGCAGAGAATCTCTGAACTTATGATAACAAACTTGTAACGATGAGCAAGTTCACAGTATTTTTGTAGACTTTTGAGACTCCCTGGAGCAGAAAGCTTTGCCTCCTTCCTCTCTGCTGTATTGAAGATAGGTGTCAGTCAGTGTGGATGCATCTATGTAGTCCTTCACTATCTGTTTACCATCTATCTGGATGATTTTTGGCTGTCATCACATCTACTTAGTTGGGGTAACTTCCTTATTGCTTAGCATCTTGCTGTTATAAGGCTTCTTTTGATGTTACCCTCTTCTTCCTTTGCGATCTTTCCTTCAGATCTACGGCAAACACGGCCATGGTACCTGAATCAGTCTGCCAGTGCAGCAGATATAATTGATTTCGGTAAGGACAACAGCAGCAAGGCGAGGAGCAAAACCAATACGAATGGTCTGATGATCGAGACATGTACCCAGGGAAGAATTAGGAACAGTTTACAGAGAATCTTCTTCATGGGGAGCTCTCACTGCCAGGAGGCGAGCACTGTCCTTCCCTGGCACAGTCTCAAGCACTGTTGTAGTTGTCAGGGTAAACTTGCCTAGTTAAAGAGCCCGTCAAAGCATCCAAGTAACCTACTCCATTAATGAAATTAGAGTCGTGAATTTATCCTTGTCATTGAAGCATACAGGGAGAATTGCTTCAGCCCTAAATGACTCGAGTTCTGTCAAAAGAACTGTTAAACATGCTGGTATAGGGTAGTTCATTTAAGATAATTACAGACAACTAGCATGCATTTCTTTATGCTCAGAGTGCATATATTTTGTATGGGTTTGAATAGCCGTGTCAATGACTGTTCCCTCCTATTACACCAACCTTCTTAAAGTCATTCTTATTGCTGTTATTTAACTTTTAAAACCCTAACATGTTGCATTATATAATTTATAGCATTTATCCACACATATATAGTTTCAACTGAATTAATGCCTAATTTATGTAGTTGTGTGCGGCTTGGAGGGAAGACGCCACGACGCCACTGCCCTGACTGCTGAGGTGACGTATGTATCAGTGCTGGGTGTGGAAGGTACGTGTCAGCTTGCATCTTGTTACCTGATTCCTGAATAACTTTCAGCTGCCAGCTAACCTTCAATAATACTTTATTATTGAGAATAATGTTACAGTATTTATTCCAAGCTTTATGATTATTCTGGAGGAATTCATTGCCGCTGTATATATTTAACTTTTTATCTTCTGTTTTAATAATTTTAAATAATTCTTAATGTATTTAAGTTTTTTTAACATTTTGAATTGATGCTTTTATTATCTAACCATAAGTACTAGTCCATTCAACCTAGAGTGAATATACACTGTATGAGTGTCTCTGAGCGTATATGCACTGTGTATATCTAAGTGTATATACACTGTGTGTCTCTGAGTGTATATACACTGTGTATATCTGAGTGTATATACACTGTATGACTGTCTCTGAGCGTATATACACTGTGTATATCTGAGTGTATATACACTGTATGAGTGTCTCTGAGCGTATATGCACTGTGTATATCTAAGTGTATATACACTGTGTGTCTCTGAGTGTATATACACTGTGTATATCTGAGTGTATATACACTGTATGAGTGTCTCTGAGCGTATATACACTGTGTATATCTGAGTGTATATACACTGTGTGTCTCTGAGTGTATATACACTGTGTATATCTGAGTGTATATACACTGTATGAGTGTCTCTGAGCGTATATACACTGTGTATATCTGAGTGTATATACACTGTGTCTCTGAGTGTATATACACTGTGTGTCTCTGAGTGAATATACACTGTATGAGTGTCTCTGTATATTCACTGTCTCTGAGTGTATATACACTGTGTGTCTCTGAGTGTATATACACTGTGTGTCTCTGAGTGTATATACACTGAGTCTCTGAGTGTATATACACTGTGTATATCTGAGTGTATATACACTGTGTCTCTGAGTGTATATACACTGTGTCTCTGAGCGTATATACACTGTGTGTCTCTGAGTGTATATTCACTGTATGAGTGTCTCTGTATATTCACTGTCTCTGAGTGTATATACACTGTGTGTCTCTGAGTGTATATACACTGTGTGTCTCTGAGTGTATATACACTGAGTCTCTGAGTGTATATACACTGTGTGTCTCTGAGTGTATATACACTGTGTATCTGAGTGTATATACACTGTGAATCTCTGAGTGTATATACACTGTGAATCTCTGAGTGTATATACACTGTGAATCTCTGAGTGTATATACACTGTGAATCTCTGAGTGTATATACACTGTGTGTCTCTGAGTGTATATACACTGTGTATCTGAGTGTATATACACTGTGAATCTCTGAGTGTATATACACTGAGTGTATATACACTGTGTATCTGAGTGTATATACACTGTATGAGTCTCTGAGTGTATATACACTGTGTCTCTCTAAGTGTATATACACTGTGTCTTTCAGTGTATATAAGCTGTCGCACAGTATATATACGTTGTGTATATAATTATTTCCTCTCGATTTTCACACAAGACACAAACGATATCCCAGTAATAAATTTATTTAGTTGCCTGAGGAAAATAAATTGTTTAGTACCACAGTCACTAGGTACGTGGTAATCAAACAGCTGACCAATACAAGCAAAACAAATCCCTGGGCCCTGGTGAACTTTTTTTCAAAGGTTCTTAAGGAGTGCCAAATAGAACTTTGTGAACCATTAACTTAGGATTGTTAATATATCTCTTCAAACAGGTATAGTGTCTGATATGACACTGTGTCTTTCAGTGTATATAAACTGTCTCACAGTATATATACATTACGTATATATACAGTGTATATACACTGAGAGATTATCGTATTCCCTATTTTATGAATTACAATGTTCACGTGCAGGCGATAGGCTCTAAACCTAAGATTAATTTCAAAACACTTTTTCTTAAGATGGTAGCGCAAAATTCTTAAGGGTTATACAGTGCCTGATGAAGAGGAGATAATAATGAGTTGAAGGGAGTGGAGGATGGGAAGTGAGTCTTCTGCTTTTCTACTCTGACTGCACTACTCAAGGGAGGAGCTACATCACTAGCATACAGAGATTTTCTCATTTACAGATACCAAGAGTACATACTAACTCCTTGTTCTTACACTTTTAGTGCTCTCTCTCTCTCTCTCTCTCTCTCTCTCTCTCTCTCTCTCTCTCTCTCTCTCTCTCTCTCTCTCTCTCTCTCTCCTGAAGGGGGACTTTTAAGAGATTGCCTGAATTATTTTCATTTTTTTCTTCCTCCAACTTTTCAATTTTTGGCCCCAAACTCGAGAACACCTCATCCAATCGGCTTCAGAATTTGAACACTTGTGCATTGTCACTAGAGCCAGAGTCCAGGACCAATTGGTGCGTGCAGGTGTCCTGTGACCATTGTTGCTGAACGCATTCCCAGCATCCTGGAACGGCTCTGATCTTCTAACACCCTCAGTAGCGGAGCTTCACCTTCAAAATGATGCTTCCTAATTGGCCGATGGTGGAGAGTGAAATTCGGATGTATAGACGCAGATCTAACTTTACTTTGTGTAAAATACCGTGAATTTTTTAATCCCGTTATACATATTAAGTTTCCTTTGTGTGCAGGCAACCTTGTTGATGTTATATATATATATATATATATATATATATATATATATATATATATATATATATATATATATATATATATATATATATATATAACACATAGGCCGTTTCCCACCAAGGAAGGGTGGCCCAAAAAAGAAAAACTTTCATCATTCACTCCACTGTCTTGCCAGAGGTTCACTTACACTACAGTTATAAAACTGCAACATTAACACTTCTCCTTCAGAGTGCCGGCACTGTACTTCCCATCTCCAGGACTCCAAGCTCTGTATCAGAGTAACCAGTACTTTACCACGGAGCTAGACCCCAGATAAAGTACTGGTTACTCTGATACAGAGTTTGCAGGTTCGAGTGCTGCTGTGGACGTAGAGACAATGTTTGTAAATAATTTCGCTTGTTTGCGAATTGTTAACCTTTTTTATTATATATATATATATATATATATATATATATATATATATATATATATATATATTAGTGAGGCTAAGGTTGGAACCCGGAGCTGTTGCATACACATGACCGCCGGTGATGAACGGGATGTTATGTTGAAAATTATACTGTATAACTAAGTCATGGCTTTATTTACGAGTGGCCTTAGTGATTCCACACACGCGAGCTGCTGCCAAGAGAAAATTCTTAATTGATTTTGTTCACAGTGCCACAAAAATATAAGACTCGAAGATGGAGTAGCTCGAGTGTATGGAGACACGTCGAGTAACTTAATCAGTCAGGCTATGACGAAGGTTGGTAGTTTCTCTCAGATTTCCTCTCGCTATTTAAGGGAAGTTAATGCGGCCGAGGAAGGCAAGGAAGGATTTATTGCTGCTAGGGAATAGGTAGGGAGGTGACGGGGAGAGGGTGGAAAAAAAGAGGGAGGGTGCCGGTGAGAGATGGAGGGAGGGATGGCGCTGGTTAGGGAGGTGGGAGAGGATGGATAAGTGAACGGGGAAGGAGGAAGGAAAGAAGGGAGGGACAAGGGAGAGAGAGAGAGAGATTGGTTTGAGTAATACGTTGTGTAGACTTCTGAGAGGAGCCCGAAATGTATGATGCTTCAGGGAACTCAGCGGCTTGTATTATATATTGTGTGTGTGTGTGTTGAAAATGAAGGAAGGTGCAGCGGCGGCCCACGGCCACTCCTTATCAATGGCTGCTGCACACACACACACACACACACACACACATATATATATATATATATATATATATATATATATATATATATATATATATATATATATATATATATATATATAGTTATACCAACGCTCTTATATGGGTGTGAAGCATGGGTGATGAATGTTGCAACAAGGAGAAGGCTGGAGGCAGTGGAGATGTCATGTCTGAGGTCAATGTGTGGTGTGAATATAATGCAGAGAATTCGGAGTTTGGAAATTAGGAGGAGGTGCGGGATCACCAAAACGATTGTCCAGAGAGCTGAGGAGGGGTTGTTGAGGTGGTTTGGACATGTAGAGAGAATGGAACGAGACAGAGTGACTTCGAGAGTGTATAAATCTGTAGTGGAGGGAAGGCGGGGTAGGGGTCGGCCTAGGAAAGGTTGGAGGAGGGGGTAAAGGAAGTTTTGTGTGCGAGGGCTTGGACTTCCAGCAAGCATGTGTGAGCGTATTTGATAGGAGTGAATGGAGGCATATGGTTTTTAATACTTGACGTGCTGTTGGAGTGTGAGCAAAGTAACATTTATGAAGGGATTCAGGGAAACCGGCAGGCCGGACTTGAGTTCTGGAGATGGGAAGTACAGTGCCGGCACTCTGAAGGAGGGGTGTTAATGTTGCAGTTTTATAACTGTAGTGTAAAGCACCCTTCTGGCAAGACAGTGATGGAGTGAATGATGATGAAAGTTTTTCTTTTTCGGGCCACCCTGCCTTGGTGGGAATCGGCCGATGTGTTAAAAAAAAAAAAAAAAAAAAATATATATATATATATATACAGTGGACCCCCGGTGTTCGTCCTGCTCCAAACTAACCCTTTTATGTAAGTGTATTTTTTTAAATGCTTTTGTAAGTGTATTTTTGGGGGTCTAAAAGGACTAGTCTACTTTACATTATTCCTTATGGGGATAAATTCGTTTGGTAATGGCACTTGAACAGCATTCTGGAACGAAAAATCACGAAAACCGGGGTCCACTGTATATATATATATATATATATATATATATATATATATATATATATATATATATATATATATATAAAGATGGGGTCCACCTCTGGTACAAATTGTGAGACCCATAGCCTCGGAGAAGTTGATAAAAAGGCTTCAAGGAAGAATATAGGTATATTTTATTACATAATATGGTACAAAATATATAAGAGATACATTGTTGATATATAGATGGCATATAAAGTACACAAGGTGTGAGAGATACATGTCTAGAAAATATTGTTACATGTTTGTCACTGATTATAATGCGAAAATCTCATCCAGCTCCTCAGAGCTGGGGCGCGTGCCCAAAATACAGCATGCATTACCCCTCTGAACAGCAGCGCTGAGTCGCTGGAACAGAAAACTAGCTGCCCTGGGATCCCTAGTTACCCTGTTGAGTCTTTTGTCCAGCTCCTTGAGGAACTTAGATGCACTCTTTCCCCATGAGCCAAGGGTCTCCGAGCCTATGGGAACAAACATATAATGATGGGCAAGTTCTCCATATTTTCTCGACTTTTGGGACTCCCTGAAGGTGGCAGCTGCCCCTCCTTCCTCCCTGGTGTATTGGAGATAGGTATCAGCTAAGGTAGATGCACATGTGTAATCCCACACCACCTGCTTGCCGTCTGTCCAGGCTTGAAGGGTGATACCATCTGGACGCTTTTGGCTGCCATCAGATCTGCATAGTTGGGGTGGCTCCCTTACTGCTGGGCATCCAGCTGTTGTGATTCTCCTCTTGATAATATTATTAACCTCTTCATGTCTTGCAATTTTTCCCTGGGATTTACGACACACAAGACCATGGTACCCGAATCGGTCTGCTGCTTCACTGCCACAAATACACCTGTGTTCGGCGAGAATAGGGGCGGCAAGTAGAAGGGCAACACCAATGCGGATGGTCTGTGGGTCGAGGCATGTGCCAAGGCTGGAGTTGGGTACAGCCAACATAAAGTCCCCTGCATGAGGAGCTCTCACTGCAAGGAGGTGGGCTCTATCCTTCCCTGACACACTCTGAAGCATTGCTGAGGCTACTATATTCTCTACTACTGGCCCATCCCAGTGCGACTGTTTGTAGTTGTTGGGGGAAGCAGGCCTGGTTTCAGAGCCCGTTAGATTATCCCAGATCCTGGCTCCGTCGACGAACTTTTGGTCATGGATTCCAATCTTGTCCCTAAGATGTTCAGGGAGAATCGCTGCTACAAGCCCTCTGGATGCAATGCATGAAGACAGGAAAGCAGGTAGAGCAATCTGAGATGACTTGCGGATGCCAATGCCTCCTAGTCTGACTGGGAGTGTAGCTTGGTCCCACTGCCCATCTTGTAGAGTAAGGTTAAGTACTTTAGTAAAGATCTGCCTCAGGATACTGTCATATTCGTGCAGTATAGGGTTATCATATGAAGGAGCACATCTTAGGAAATATGTCAACCTGGGCAGACTCAAGCATTTTGTGATAAGGTACAAGGCATCATGGGTGTCAAGATTGCCTATTCGTTGTTCCATTCTCCTCAATTCTTCCTGTTTCTTCCTGAGAATTGTGTCAATGGCATCGCTTCCCAGAGGTGCTCCAAGCAAGACACTATTTGTAGGGGCAATGACTGTTGCTCCTGGTAGTTTTGATATCACTGCATTATTAACCACTTGTTGATTGACTGAGATGATTTTACATTTGGATGGATTCAGGATGAGACCCATTTCCTGTCCCCGTGTCATCACCTGTGTAAGATCATCTACAAGGGACTCCTTTGTACCTGCTAGTGTGCCATCATCCAGGAACCAGATGTTTAGCTCACTGGTCAGTGTGACTGTGATTTCCCTAACTGCTATACAGAAGAGAAATGGTGCGAGAGGGTCCCCTTGCTGGACACCCTCTGATGATGTGATTTCATGCTCTCCAAACAGGAGCATTGATTCCTTGCTATATCCAGCTGAAACAAAAGGGAAGAGACCTGGGAAATGTTTTTGTACAGCTGCTAATACTACGTCTCTTTTCAGGAGATTAAATGCATTCTTGAAATCTAATTTAACCACTGCATTGTCCTCAGGCAGGTTGTCGATATACGCCCTTGTTGCATGAACCGCTGCTTCACTTCCTTGAGAGACCCCAAAGCCAAGCTGGTTTGGTTGAAGCATGATGGCTGCCTCTGCGCGAATACTTCTGACAGCAGCTTTAGAAACGAGGCAGCGAAACGTGTTGCCCACTGAGATTGGCCTAATTCACACTTCTCAGTGCGTCATCAGGAGCTGTGCAGTGTTGCAAAGGCAACAACAGGAGAAGTAGGGTAAGTTTTCAGAGAGTAGTAGTGTGGTGGCACCGGCCAGTCTCTGTCTGAGAGAAGCGGGATGCCAACCAAACACCGGTCCGCCCCCTACCCGAAATGGGGGCTGGTGGGGTAGGCCTCAGTTTGCAGATATCATGAGGAAATACTAGAAGATAGTTAATAGGCAGCTCCAAGCTTCTAACCGCCGGGAACAGGTCATGTGACGCAAAAAGTTACAATATTGGATCATTACATACCTTCATTTACAACCTTCTAACTAATGAAATAAAGGGAAAAAATCCTTCATTTGTCAACCGGTGTCACAGAACCTTCCAGAAGTTATACACACACAACCCGCACATATAAAAAGAGAGGAGCTTACGACGACGTTTCGGTCCGACTTGGACCATTTACAAAGTCACACTTTTTTGTTATTTATCTTCCAGAAGTTAGTTTAATATCTTTATTATGTACCCCACACCCATCCTGTGGGCGGTAGTCAAAAGATTACAGAGGTACATAATGGGTCCAGGGACTAGACCCCAAAGGTATGATAGCTGAACTAGTTACAAAGGTAATGAACTCCAGGTAGATCTGGTCACAATCATGACAAGTTACAAAGGTAATGAACTATCTACACTCCTATACATGGTTACAATCATGAACAAATTACAAAGTAATGTGCCACTGACACGTCCACACCCGGTCACAATTTTAATGAGTTATAATTACAAATATAAAGTGGGTCATACACCCACACGAGCGCGCACGGAGTAGAGATAAGTTTATTTTGAGATATGACACTGTTAAAGTGTTGTGGAGGTAAGATGTGCACTTTGAAAGACTTGACTAGGATTTATATATTTTATTATAGGTGAGGACATCACGAAACTTTACCTTAGTATATTTTGACAGATTGCGTATTTCAGAACAACCAGGAAATACTCGCAGTGTCAGTTAATATGCTTGTGTGAATGTTCCCTATTCAGGCTTTGTTTCTCATAATAACTAGGCTATTCTTAATTTTAATGCTATTCCTATCAATATTATCCGCTAATATCATCATTATAACTAGGCAATTCGTATCATTATTATCAGCTATCATCCGCTAATATCATTATAATATTACCAACAACCTGATTTACTAAATCGCTACACTAGTTGCAATCACCATGTTGCAACCACCTATGTGTACCTTGTACCACTGTACCTACAGCAGACCTAACATATTAAATATCGACGTTTGCGACAGACTTAACGACGGACGTACAATAACGTCAGTTAATATTCCTGTGTGAATTTTTTCTTTTATTCAGGAATCCTTTCTCATAATAACTAGGATATTCTTAATTTTAATTTTAAAGCTATTCCTATCTTTATTATCCGCTAATATTATTATAATAACTAGGCGTTGGTAATATTATAATGATGATAATTATAATGATATTAGCGGATGATAGTTGATAATAATGACAGGAATGGCATTACCATTAATAATAGCCTAGTTATGATGATGCTAATAATGATATTTGCGGATATTAATGATAGGAGTGGCATTGAATCAGGTTGTTGTTATATTATAATGATGATAATAATGATATTAGCGGATGATATCTGATAATAATGAAAGGAATGGCATTAAAATTAAGAATAACCTAGTTATGATGATAATGATATTAGCTGATAATAATGATTGGAATGACATTAAAATTAATAATTGCCTAGTTATTATGAGAAAGGAAACCTGAATAGGAAAAATTCGCACTGACACTGCGATTATTTCCTGATTGTTTTGGAAGGTTCTGCGACACCGATTTACAAATGAGGGATTTTTCCCCCCTCTATTTCATTAGTTAGAAGGTTGTAAATGAAGGTATGTAATGATCCAATATTGTAACTTTTTGCGTCACATGACCTGTTCCCGGCGGTTTGGAGATAGCTCATGTTATCTGCAAACTGTGAGGCCTATCCTACCCGCACCCATTTGGGGTATGGGGGGGGGGGCGGTGTGTGGTTGGCATCCCGCTTGTCCCTCTCAGACAGACTGGCTGGCTGACTCCACACTAGCACTTTCTGAAAACTTTCCCTACTTCTCCTGTTGTTGCCTTTGCAACATTGCACAGCTCCTGATGATGCACTCAGAAGTGTGAAAGTACTTGAGCTAAAGATTTCCACACTCCCCTATGGCTTGTTTTGCATTGTTAAGATCGCCTTCCTGCGATTGTTTTGCATATATATAATATATATATATATATATATATATATATATATATATATATATATATATATATTTCCGAATAGGTAAAACTTGCGAATTTGGCTTAAATAACAACGCTCTTCTTGCCGAATAAGGCAAGCGAAAATTTGTGTATGCAATAATTTCTCAAAAATCATTCTGAAAATAACGAAAAAAATATATTTCATTGTGTTTGTTTATTATTAAATTATTGTAAACTTATCTAAAATACATTTAGTTGGATTAGGCTAAATTAAATTGCGTTTGTTATTATAAGGTTAGGTAAGTTTTCTAAGGTTCTTTTGGTATAAAATTATTAATTTTTACATTAACATAAAGGAAAAAATATATCTTTAAACGTATAAGAGAAAATTTTAGAAAGGACTTAATTATAAATGAGTTCTTGCTAATTGACCAGTTTTACCTATACGGCACAACATTATATTTATATATTTTATTTATTAACACATAGGCCGTTTCCCACCAAAGCAGGGTGGTCCCCCCCCATAAAAAAAAACCCTCATCATCATTCACTCCATCACTGTCTTGCCAGAGGCGTGCTTACACTACAGTTATAAATCTGCAACATTAACACCCCTCCTTCAGAGTGCAGACACTGTACTTCCCATCTCCAGGACTCTAGTCCGGCTTGCCGGTTTCCCTGAATCCCTTCATAAATGTTACCTTGCTCACACTCCAACAGCACTTCAAGTCCTAAAAACCATTTGTCTCCATTCACTCCTATCTAACACGCTCATGCATGCTTGCTGGAAGTCCAAGCCCCTGGCACACAAAACCTCTTTTACCCCCTCCAACCTCTCCTAGGCCGACCCCTACTCCGCCTTCCCTCCACTACAGATTTATACACTCTCAAAGTTATTCTATTTTGTTCCAGCCTTTCTACTTGTCCGAACCATCTCAATAACCCGTCCTGAGCCTTCTGGATAATAGTTTTGGTAATCCCACACCTCCTCCTAATCTCCAAACAACGGATTCTCTGCATTATATTTACACCATCCATTGCCCTCAGACACGACATCTCCATTGCCTCCACCCTTCTCCTTGTTGCAATATTCACCACCCATGCTTCACACCCATTATCTATCTACCTATATATATATATATATATATATATATATATATATATATATATATATATATATATATATATATATATATATATATATATATTCTCCATGGGGAAGTGGAACAGAATTCTTCCTCCGTAAGCCATGCGTGTCGTAAGAGGCGACTAAAATGCCGGGAGCAAGGGGCTAGTAACCCTTCTCCTGCATATATTACTAAATGTAAAAGGAGAAACTTTCGTTTTCCTTTTGGGCCACCCTGCCTCGGTGGGAGGTGGCCGACGTTGAAAGAAAGATATATATATATATATATATATATATATATATATATATATATATATATATATATATATATATATGTGTGTGTGTGTGTGTGTGTGTGTGTGTGTGTGTGTGTGTGTGTGTGTGTGTGTTTGTGTGTGTGTGTGTGTGTGTGTACTCACCTAATTGTGGTTGCAGGGGTCGAGACTCAGCTCCTGGCCCCGCCTCTTCGCTGTCCGCTACTGGGTCTCTGCTCTCCCTGCTCCATGAGCTTTATCATACCTTGTCTTAAAACTATGTATGGTTCCCGCCTCCACTATATCGTTCGCTAGACTATTCCACTTCCTAACTACTCTATGGCTGAAGAAGTGCTTCCTAACATCCCTTTGACTCATATGAGTCTTCAGCTTCCAGTTGTGTCCCCTTGTTTCTGTGTTCCCTCTCTGGAACATCATGTCACTATCTACCTTGTCGATTCCCTGCAGTATTTTGTATGTCGTTATCATGTCTCCTCTAACCCTTCTGTCCTCCAGTGTTGTTAGTCCTATTTCCCTCAATCTTTCTTCATAGGGCAGTCCCCTGAGTTGTGGAACTAGCCTTGTCGCAAACCTTTGCACTTTCTCTAATTTCTTGACGTGCTTGACCAGGTGTGGGTTCCAGACTGGTGCTGCATACTCTAGTATGGGTCTGACGTACACGGTGTACAGTGTCTTGAACGATGTGTGTGTGTGTGTGTGTGTGTTTGTGTGCATACATATTCAATAACTCCACAACAGAAACATGAAAAACTCTTGTTTTTATTGGTATATTCTTCATGTACTCTATATTTCGATTCTAAACCTGGGAAAATTGATGAGGCCATATTGAACGGCATTATTATATGCCTGAAATGCACTAAACCGGTAAGGGTCGCACTGTAAATTAATGCAGCAAGTTGCAGATTCGTTGCAGCTCGGCACGCGCTAATTATTCCCGGCTACACTACCGCTTAATTACCTGACTCCACTGACCTTGACCTCCAGGTGATCGCAGTGTCTCTTCAATCCTACATCATAATTACTGCCACCACTCGTGTCCTCTCTGTCCTGGAACACGCTTATATATAGGCGATACAGGCTTCATATATGCATGCCACTAATCACCTTACACAGTAGAACTACTTCCAGTGAGAGAAGTTTGTTCTATAATTAAATAGAATAGACGAGGGAGGAAGTTGACACTCATCTTATTAATCTTCGTAATTATTTACCTTAAGATACAACAAAGTACAGTTACCCTAAATTACTGTCACTCAGAGACAGGGGCGTAGTGAGAGGACAAACACTAATAACATTCAGAGACTGGTGCGTAGTGACAGGACAAGCACTAATAACACTCAGAGACAGGGGCGTAGTGAGAGGACAAACACTAATAACATTCAGAGACAGGGACGTAGTGACAGGACAAGCACTAATAACACTCAGAGACTGGGGCGTAGTGAGAGGACAAACACTAATAACATTCAGAGACTGGGGCGTAGTGAGAGGACAAGCACTAATAACACTCAGAGACTGAGGCGTAGTGAGAGGACAAACACTAATAACATCAGAGACTGGGCGTAGTGAGAGGTGAGGGGGGGACAAGCACTAATAACACTCAGAGACTGGGGCGTAGTGACTGGACAAATACTCTCAGATATAAGCTTCATACTTATATGGAGGCTTCTGGTTTACTATGGTCATGGTGCTAGTCAGACAAAGACCAATTAATGTTGATAAATGATCGAATCAAATAGAAGTTTTTCAGCTAAAATCTCTGGAGTTGCATGTTCGCTTCTCTTTGTTTACTGACACTACATACCTACTGTCTTCACCCTCGGCCAATCATCTCCTATCTCCTACTTCACTGAGGATCAATGAAATCTCAACAACATATATCCTGACTTCGTTTGCCGTGAGGTCAGACACTTAACCAGTCGATGTGTAGAATCTGTCCTTGACCTCACAGTCCGGGAGGAAACAACTTGCCCAACCTGCTCAAGAAAGTAATAACATCAGCATTCTTATCATATTATAGAAATAGACAGAGTCCCCCACTAGGATATCCACAGAGTCGCCTTCCAAAATAGGAGCAGAATAAATGCCAGGGCCAGCAAGAGCAATTGAGTGCCCATCTTAGTCTAGGCCTGCATCACTGTCACTAACACAGTCTATGCAAGGTTCGTAAGGGAAGTCGCTTCTGCAAAGGAATCAGGAGATTCTGCTGTTTCCCCAATAGTCCCCATACTTCACACCAGCATTACAAGCAGTGCAAACTTTCTTTCGGGAACCGCCCCTTGTTCTACCCAGGGTAAAGCCCAATGGTATCTCGCCTAAAATTAACAGAGCAGGGTTCAGCAAAACTGCCTATGTAGACTGGGGGCTGGAAAGATGGTAGCAGCCTTCGGTTACTATTGGATGAGGAAGAGCTGGCAAGAGTATCGCGTCACTACTCCTGGATTTGCAGAAGTAGTGACGCGAAATACTTCTGTCGTCGGATAACCACCCAGTGTGCCACCAGGTGGTCCACAATAAGGTCTATCTGAGGGATGGTGTGGACCACCTCAACACTGACACTCACTGAAGAACAAGCATCGCAACACTGACTCCTTCCATACTCCCCCGGAGCAAAATTTAATGGATGGGAAAAACCTCAACACTACATGTTGTTGTTGTTGTTGTAGGTACGCCGGTATGTCCGGCCCGGGTCTTCTCAAATGTTGACCCGGCCTTGGCCCCTGGGTAGAGGGTGTCGATCATCTTCTTCTTTCTTCATTCTTCTTTCTTGGGGCCCCCGGGTGGGAGCGACGTCTTCTTTCTTCTTTCTTGGGGCCCCCGGGTGGGCGACTTCTTCTCTCTTTGCTGTGGGGATTGTCTTCTGGCATCGCATCTTCATCAGCAGTCGTCCTTTGGGCTTCGGACTCTTGTAGTCCGGCGGCGTATCTTCACATGGTTGGTAGGAAAGTCATCAGGCTGTAGTTCCAACTACATCAAACATAGCTCCTATTGGTTTTTTTTTTTTTTTAATAAGCGGAGGGGAAGAAGAAGGATAGGGATAAGATGGAAGGAATGATGAGAGAGTAGCGGTAGCGGTGGTGACTGGTCTTGATCATCTACGGATTCATCGTGTTGTCTTCGCTGAGTTCTTCGTGTCATGTCATCGAGGGGCGGGTGAGCGGCAGGACTGGGAGCAGTGTCTCCAAGTCATGGGTAGCCAGGTAAACCAGCCGGGCTGCTCAACACTACACAAGGTAAATAGTGTAGGAGGGAAAGAGTTGCTGAGTTTTTAGTCAGCCTAAGCTGCTCAAGCTCTACCACCAGGTTAAGGTGACCCAGTGTCAGGAGGAGCCACCAGCTGCTGAGCATGGTATTCCAGTGCAGTGCTTGGTATTCCAGTGCAGTGCTTGGTATTCCAGTGCAGTGCTTGTATTCCAGTCATGCTTTACCAGTGCAGTGCTTGGTATTCCAGTGCAGTGCTTGGTATTCCAGTGTAGTGCTTGGTATTCCAGTGCAGTGATTGGTATTCCACTGCAGTGCTTGGTATCCCACTGCAGTGCATTGTACTCCACTGCAGCGTTTGGTATTCCATTGCAGTACATGATATTCCACTTCAGTGCTTGGTATTCCACCTTATCTCTGGAGTCTTGAGTAGGAATCCCAGCAGGTCTGAGATGCATTTGCATTTATTTGTGCTTAGGAGTTGTTCCATCATTACTGCTCGCAATATGCAAGATTCACGTCCGTACCTTCAACATAAAGAACACGTTCATTGAATTCTTTATTATTTAGACAATGAGCAATAAGGCTTTAAATATATGACTAAGTTTTCCAATTACAATTCATCGCATTTTGACCGCTTTCTTCATTCCTCTTAACTGGTTTTTGTTTGATATGACGTATGTAAATTTACTGAAAGATTCCTAGGCCTTCAAACATATTTTTAATTCTCTGTTTTAACTTCGACTAGCTCTAGTCTGTCGTTGTGCTAGTCTGATGTTATACTAGTGACACAAAGTTTTGGAGTGCTCGAACTGCAGTGCCAATAAACACACATACACACACACACATTGTAGTGATACCGCTCTTGTGGAGAGCCGCAGCAGGACACAATACTGCACCACCTCAGGGGCCCCTTACAATAACAACAAACAGTACGGCGATGGCCCAGCATGGAGTGACCCAGTAGCGGCCAGTGTAGAGGCGGGGCCAGGAGCTATGTCTCGACCCCTGCAACCACAACTAAGTGAGTACACACACACAAACACACACGCCCCGATGGCATGGTGGCTAAAGCTCTCGCTTCACGCACGGAGGGCCCAGGTTCAATTCCCGGCGGGGCCGAAACATTTCGAAGTGTTTCCTTACACACACACACACACACATATATACACAACAGGCCTAGTGTCTAATCGACATGTGCCTAGGACAAAATGGTAACTAACACATACACACACACATACACACACACACACACACACACATACACACACACACACACAGTAGCGGCCAGTGAAGAGGCGGGGCCAGGAGCTATGAATCGACCCCTGCAACCACAACTAGGTGAGTACATACACACACTGCTGGTGTAGCCTCATCACTGCCTGGGTCACACAGTGTCTCTGTGTTACACACTGTTACACACGTCGATTTCCCTTAACCTCTCCTTGTAGGACATGCCCCTTATCTCTAATTTCATTACATGCTTGGCTAGGTGTGGGTTCCAAACTGGTGCTGCATACTCCAATATAGGCCTGACATACATGGTGTACAGGGTCCTGAACGATTTTTTTATTGAGATGTCGGAATGCTATTCTTAGGTTTGCTAGGCGCCAATGTGCTGCATATTTGGTTGATTTGCGCATCAGGAGATGTGCCCGGTGTTATACTCACCCCAAGATCCTTTTCCTTGAGTGAGGTTTGTAGTCTCTGGCCCCCCTAGACTGCACTCCGTCTGCGGTCTTCTTTGCCCTTCCCCAATCTTCATGACTTGCACATGCACTGGGGTTAAACTTCAGGAGCCAGTTTCCGGACCAGGCCTGCAGCCTGTCCAGATCCCTTTGTAGTTCCGCTTTATCCTCGTCTGTTTGAATTCTTCTCATCAACTTCACATCATCTGCAAACTGGGACACTTCTGAGTCTATTCCTTCCATCATGTCGTTTACATACACCAGAAACAGCACTCCTAGGACTGACCCCTATGGAACCCCGCTCGTCACAGGCGCCCACTCTGACACCTCGTCACTACCATGACTCGCTGATGTCTTCCGACAGGTATTCCGTGATCCATTGCAGTGCCTTCCCTGTTATACCTGCCTGGTCTTCCAGCTTATGCACTAATCCAAGAAAACGCAATCTACCCACCTCTCTCTCTTGTCTTACTGCTGTCACCCTGTCATAGAACTCCAGTAGGTTTGTGACACAGGATTTCCCGTCCCTGAAACAGTGCTGGTTGTCGTTGATAAATTCATTCCTTTCTAAATGCTCCACCACTCTTCTCCTGATAATCTTCTCCTTGACTTTGCATACTATACATGTTAGTGACACTGGTCTGTAGTTTAGTGCTTCGTGTCTTTCTCCTTTTTTAAAAATTGGGACTAAATTTGTTGTCTTCCATACCTCAGGTAGTCGCCCTGTTTCGATAGTGTTGAAGATTGTTGTTAGTGGCACACATAGTGCCTCCGCTCTCTCTCTCTCAAGACCCATGGAGAGATGTTATCCGGAACCATCGTCTTTGAGGTATCTAGCTCGCTTATCAGCCTCTTCACTTCCTCCCCGGTTGTATGTATTGTGTCCAGCACTTGATGGTGTACCCCACCTCTCCATCTTTCCGGAGTCCCTTCTGTCTCCTCTGTGAACACTACTTTGAATATCATGTTGAGCTCCTCACATACTTCTCGGTCGTTTCTTGTGATCTCTCCTCCTTCCTTCCTCAGCTTGATTACCTGGTCCTTGACTGTTGTTTGTCCCCTGATGTGGTTGTACAACAGCTTCGGGTCAAATTTGACTTTCGTTGCTATGCCATTTTCGTATTGTCATTGGGCCTCCCTTCTTACCTGTACATTTTCGTTTCTGGCTCTATGACTGCTCATTTTATTCTCCTGGGTCCTTTGCCTTCTATACTTCTTCCATTCTCTTGTACACTTGGTTTTGGCCTCTCTTCATCTTTGGGTGAATCAATTGCTCATCCTGGCCTTGTTATTTCTGTTACCCTTGGGTTCAAACCTCTCCTCAGCTTCCTTGCATATTGTTATCATATATTCCATCATCTCATTTACTGACTTTCCTGCCAGTGCTCTGTCCCACTGAACCTCGTGCAGGAATTTTTTCATGCCTGTGTAGTCCCCTCTCTTGTATTTTGGCTTCGTTCATCCTTCCCTTCCTGCTTCCCTCTCCACTTGTAACTCTACTATGTATTAGAAGGTCAGAACCACGTGGTCACTGGCACTGAGTGGTCTTTCAAAAGTGATGTCCTCAATATCTGCACTACTCAAGGTGAATACTAGTTCCAGTCTTGCTGGTTCATCCTCTCCTCTCTCTCTGGTAGTGTCTCTTACGTGTTGGTACATGAGGTTTTCCAGTACCACCTTCATCTTAGCCCTCCACATTTCTGGGCCCCATGAGGCTCCGAGTTCTCCCAGTCAATTTCTTTGTGATTGAAGTCACCCACAATCAGTAGCTTTGCCCTGCTCGCATGAGCCCTTCTGGCCAATTCAGCCAGTGTGTCAACCATCGCTCTGTTACTCTCATCATATTCTTGCCTTGCTGTTGTGTGGTGGGTTATACATTACTGCAATTACCACCTTGGGACCTCCAGACTGAAGTGTTCCTATTATGTAGTCTCTTGCTTCTACTCTGTCTCCTCTCTCCAGCTCATCAAAATCCCATTGGTTTTTTATGAGGAGTGCCACTCCTCCACCCCCTCTGTTCTCTCTGTCTTTCCTCAGGATCTGATATCCCGTTGGAAGATGGCATCTGTTATCATTCCTGTGTGCATGGTTTCGGTGAGAGCTATGATGTCCGGTGATGCTTCTTTGATTCTTTCGTTCCACTCCTCCCACTTATTTGTTATTCCATCAGCACTGGTGTATCATACCTTCAGTTTCCTCTCCAACACTGTGTTCTAGGGGGTCTGTGGGGTGGGGGACCTGGCAGTGTGCTGTGGGATTCTACAGCATATTGTGGGGTGGGGGCTGTGTGGATTGTGGTTTGTGTTGGGATAGCGTGTTTGGCTGTGAAGTTCTGATGGTGGTTCTGTGTGTGCTTGCGCTTGTTGCTCTGCCCTGCTGTGTGTGTGTGTACTCACCCAGTAGTGGTTGCAGGGGTCGAGTCACAGCTCCTGGCTCCGCCTCTTCACTGGTCGTTATTAGGTAACTCTCCCTGCTCCGTGAGCTTTATCATACCTCTTCTTAAAGCTATGTATAGATCATGTGTGTGTGGGGGGGTGTTAGATTGTAAAAGTATAAACAAGTCGAAGTTTGAAAAACTCTCACTTATGACCTAACAGGAGAAGACAAGAGAGGGAGGGAGGGAGGAAGGGAGGGAGGGAGGAAGGGAGGGAGGGAGGGAGGAAGGGAGGGAGGGAGGGAGGGAGGGAGGGAGGGGGAGGAAGGGAGGGAGGGAGGTAAGGAAGAAGAAAAGGGAGGTGGGAGAGAGAATGGAAAAGAAAAAAACGAAAAAGAAATAAAAGGGGGTAGGAGGGAGGGAGGGAGGGAGGGTAGGAGTGAGAAACGGAGGGACGAACGGAGGAAGGGAAGTAGAGAGAGGAATAGAAGGAGGGAGGAACAGAAGATGATCATAAGGGAGGTTAGTGCTCACCCCTCTCTTCCTCTTTCTCACACTGTGTCTATTTGCCACAAATTTATTAGTCTACTCCCTTCCCCAGTGTCAAATTTCCACATTCACTTCACAAATTACAAGAATCTCTTTCCGTATGGAGCGGGAAAGGAGGGAGGATAAGGTAAGGGTATTGGGAGGGTAGGAGTGAGGGAGGGAGGGAGGGCTGGGAATTGGTTAAGGGAGGGAGGGAGAGAGGGAGGGCTGGGAATTGGTTAAGGGAGGGAGAGAGGGAGGGAAGACCTCATATTGTACGCTTTCCTATTTAACTTTTCCATGCATTAGTTTTGGGTTAATGCGCTCATAATAGATTTCCAGGGAAGGATGGATGGCTTATTATTAATTCCAAAACAATCATTACCCAGGTACTTGAAACTCAATATATTAACCTCTCCCTCATGACCGGTGTTTCATTGTGTTCGTCACTGAGATTACGTTGTCTTAACACACTAGTTAACTATTGCCTGTACGTCTCTGAGGTTAAGTTGTGTATTAACCCACGAGTTTACAATTGTCTTTATGCCTGGAATAACTGGAAATGTGAGCAGACGGATATTAAACCTCCTAACAATTAGAATATAAAAGAATAAGGAAATCAGGGGCTGCCACAGTGAAAAGTTCTGTTCCCCAGGGCACAGTACTCCTCCCACTTCTCTTTCTTATTCTTATACCTGACATAGACAAGGACATCACCCACAGTACTCTATTTTTGCCGGTTGATACTAAGATTTATATGAGAATAGTATCCGCAGAAGACAGCGAGCCTCCAAGCTGGTATAAACAAAGTCGTCCAGTGGGCCACTGAAGCAATATGTTCAATGAAGACAAATTTCAGTTACTATATTACGGAAGAATAGAGGAAATAAGAACGAGATCTCATTACAGAACATATTTAAATCACTTATTAGAGTGAGCGGAAGTTTATTGTGAGAAACCTGGGAGTAATTATGTCAGATATCTCACAGTCAAGGAGCACAGCAATATTATTATTGCAACTGAAAGAAAAATGGTTGGTTGGATAAATAGAAATTTCAAAACAAGATGTACCAAGCCAATGATGAAACTCTTCATGTCACTCGTTCTCTCTAGGCCGGAATATTGCTGTATGCTGATGATGGCCTCCTTCAAGGCAGGTAAAATTGAAGAACTGGAGAATGTACAGAGAACCTTCAAAGTTGGTACTAAAAAGTACTTTTCGTTTCAGGTGGATGCCAGTGACAATAAAATTGGTGCAGCTTTCTTACAACCCTCCGGAGATGACATCCTTCACCTTGTTGTATTCTATTCAGCTAAGATAAAAAAAAAAATCAGAATAAATATTCAACAATTTAGAAAGAGGCGCTGGCGATGCTGATAGCACTGGGATACTCAGATATATATTTGTCCTCATCTCTGCTCGTTATTCGGATCTACGGTGACCATAATCTGTATAATTTTCTATTTATTATGCTTTGCAAGATATGTTGAATCTTTTGGCATCAGCCTTACAACCTGTCCTTACATCACATCGCAGGGAAGAACAGCATGGTGGCGATTGCACTCTCTAAGACTTACTAATAAATATATACTTTGTTTCTCTCAGGTTGTGAAAATGCTTAGCATTAATTAAGCTCTTTTTTCCCTCAACACTGTGATTCTTTCTTGTGGATCACTGCTACCTGGGTGAGATGGTCCAGAGGAAAGGCAATACCAGTATTATTACTGCATTCATCGGGGAGCACTTAACCCGTAGGTGTCATACAGCGCTTGATGGGACGGACGGGTTTCAGATTCAATTCAATGAATTGGAGCACAGGTAAAATTCCTTAGATCAAGGTCCCCTCACTAGCATCAAGGAACCTCCCTTGAGGAAGGGAGGAGGTTGCTATCGGTGGTTGTTTCTGACAGTTTCTGCATGAAGGCAAATCCTCTCTGTTTAGGAGTATTTCTCTTGTATGTGTCGTGTAACGCAAAATCACTTTCCGGCATGTCATCTTCGCCAGCTTTAGGTACTGTTGGTTATTGCTTGCCAGGGCGTGTGCACAAGCCTGGTGCAGGGTGGCTTGCCAGGGCGTGTGCACAAGCCTGGTGCAGGGTGGCTTGCCAGGGCGTGTGCACAAGCCTGGTGCAGGGTGGCTTGCCAGGGCGTGTGCACAAGCCTGGTGCAGGGTGGCTTGCCAGGGCGTGTGCACAAGCCTGGTGCAGGGTGGCTTGCCAGGGCGTGTGCACAAGCCTGGTGCAGGGTGGCTTGCCAGGGCGTGTGCACAAGCCTGGTGCAGGGTGGCTTGCCAGGGCGTGTGCACAAGCCTGGTGCAGGGTGGCTTGCCAGGGCGTGTGCACAAGCCTGGTGCAGGGTGGCTTGCCAGGGCGTGTGCACAAGCCTGGTGCAGGGTGGCTTGCCAGGGCGTGTGCACAAGCCTGGTGCAGGGTGGCTTGCCAGGGCGTGTGCACAAGCCTGGTGCAGGGTGGCTAACTAGAAACTGTTCAGAGTAGAGGGACCCGGACTGGGGGAGGTTTCCTCGCTCATACTAATAGCTAAGACCGTCAAGCTCACCATACATCTGTCTCATAAGGAACAAAATAGTCACAATATCATAGCTGGAACAATTTACCAACAATTTGCACTTAGGAGAGTAAAATGATGACGTTAGTTCCATCCTGGACCAACTCTAGTCTCTTCTAACCTTCTCTTGGTGCTTTTAGTAATCTTGCTCTTTCTATCAAGTTTAAAGCTGAATATAAATCTAACTCATCGCTTATCTTCCTTGATGTATATATCTCTTCCTTGATGTATATATCTCTTCCTTGATGTATATATCTCTTCCTTGATGTATATATCTCTTCCTTGATGTATATATCTCTTCCTTGATGTATATATCTCTTCCTGATGTATATATCTCTTCCTTGATGTATATATCTCTTCCTTGATGTATATATCTCTTCCTTGATGTATATATCTCTTCCTTGATGTATATATCTCTTCCTTGATGTATATATCTCTTCCTTGATGTATATATCTCTTCCTTGATGTATATATCTCTTCCTTGATGTATATCTCTTCTTGAGTATATATCTCTTCCTTGATGTATATATCTCTTCCTTGATGTATATCTCTTCCTTGATGTATATATCTCTTCCTTGATGTATATATCTCTTCCTTGATGTATATATCTCTTCCTTGATGTATATATCTCTTCCTTGATGTATATATCTCTTCCTTGATGTATATATCTCTTCCTTGATGTATATATCTCTTCCTTGATGTATATATCTCTTCCTTGATGTATATATCTCTTCCTTGATGTATATATCCATCAATCTGCAACAAACTTTACTGTGAACCTTATGCACAGTGGCATGTACATTAACTACTTTTCTTACAATGCTCTAGCTGTCACGAGAAGTGCTCCTGTTTCTCTCATCGTGCACATGAATGATATACAGTATAAAGAATTAGACACATGTGCAACATCTGGGTATCTTTATTTGCAGACTTTTCACCATTCAGTGGCTTAACCAGTACAATACAAGGACAATGTGAAGACTGTAGACTATATACAAAAGATGAGGTAATCAGTCCCTCAGCCTTGGAGTTGGTAAACAGCACCGTAGTCTTGCTCTTCACCATGTATTGTATTGATAAAAACCACTGGATGGCAAAACGTCTACAGAAATACCCAGATGTTGCACGTGTGTCTAATTCTTCTCTCTTCCTTATTGTCCTCGACATCTGTGACCCTCAATTTCTCGACTCTTATATCTCCACTCTTGGCAGCAGTTCCTCTCACCTTGGATATTCTCCCGATATTACAAACTTTTTCTCTCATGTTGAACGGCCTTTCTTCTCTCTCAGGCTCACCTCTCCTAAGAAATCTCTTGTCCTTTACCCTCCCCACATTTCCAGTCTTCGAAAGCTTAAAGCACCCACCTCCTCCACCCACTTGCTATTAAAAATAGCTTTTCGTCTATCACCCTTCACAGTAATCTTGTTCATACTTTTCCTCCTGTCATTAATGCTTTCCATGTCTATTCCAGTTCCTGCTACTTTTTGTCTTCTCCAAAAACATTGGTGAAACTGGTCCCCTTGTCTGAAGACAAGGGGACCAGTTTCACCAAAGATATATTTTTTCACCAAAGATATATTCTCACCAAAGAAATATTTTATAAAGGACCCCAATGGAAATAAGCCACTTTGTCTGACTTTTCTGGGTTATCCTAGGTTCTCTACACATATGCTGCTATAAATGATAATCCACGTAAATGTATTTGTGTATACCTGAATAAACTTACTTATTCTCGTTTCACAAAAGATGTATTCTCGTTGCCGACACCGGTAATGCTCGTTTGTTATGTCAGAGATCATAGTTCTTTTAACTGGTCCTCTGCTGAAACTATCTACCCTACCTGTATCTTTCAAGACGCTGTCTTGTCCACTTAGTCCTTATACACAACTTATCCGCCAATAATCATAGTCCTGTCTTTGTTTCTCTGGATTCCTATACTTGTAATCTTCAGAACACTAGTGACTTGACCAGACCTGTGTCTCCTCTCTGGGTAGAGATAAATGATATAAAGTATCGACACCATGGAAAAGGAGACATAAACACTGGTGAGACAACACAGCTCAGGTAAGACAACACAGCGCAGGTAAGACAACACAACAGGGGGTAAGACAACACAACAGGGGGTAAGACAACACAACAGGGGTAAGACAGCAATGGTAAGAAAAGATAATATAGGAAAGACAACACAAGACAAAACAGGTAATGCAACAACACAGATAAGGCAACAGCACAATACTGATAATAAAACAACACAACACAAGAAAGGCAACACCAGGTAAAACAACACAACACAGGTAAGACAAAACAACACAGATTAGGCAACACAGCACAGGTCAGGCAACACAGCACAGGTCAGGCAACACAGCATAGGTCAGGCAACAACACAGGTAAAGAAATACAACACGGAAAAGCAATAACACAACACAGATGAGGCAACACAATACATATAATGTAAAAACACAACATAGGTGAGGCAGCGCAACACAGATAAGGCAACACAAGACAGGTAAGACAAGAACACAATATAGATAACACAACAACACAAGACAAGACAACACAGGTAATTCAACACAAGACAGGTAAGACAACAACACAGGTGAGTCAACACAATACAACACAGGTGAGTCAACACAATACAACATAGGTAACACAACACAGATAAGGCAACACAATACAGGTAAGGCAACACAATACAGGTGAGTCAACACAGCATGTGAGGCAACACAACACAGGTAAGGCAACACAAAAAGGTGAGTCAATACAACACAACACAGATGAGGAAACAACACAGGTAAGAGAACACAATACAACACAGGTTAGGCAATACAACACAACACAACAGAGGTGAGGCAACACAACGTAACACAACACAGGTGAGGGCAGCTTCCAGATCACAGCTTCCACTAAACATACTGGGCGGAGTCTAGGGATGGATTTATAGACTTTAGAAATGACTCATGTGTCAGCCGCTTGCCCTCTGGCCCGCCCGGGGAATGTTGTTGTTGGTGGTGGTGGTGGTGGTGGTGGTGGTGGTGGTGGTGGTGGTGGTAGTGGTGGTGGTGGTAGTGGTGGTGGTGGTAGTAGTGGTGGTGGTGGTGGTGGATTGGTGGTGGTAGTGCTGGTGGTGGTAGTAGTGGTGGTGGTGGTAGTGGTGGTGGTGGTGGTAGTAGTGGTGGTGGTGAAGTAGTGGTGGGGTGGTGGTGGTAGTGGTAGTGATGGTGGTAGTGGTAGTGATGGTGGTGGTAGTGGTAGTGATGGTGGTGGTAGTGGTGGTAGTAGTGGTGGTGGTAGTGATGGTTGTGGTGATGGTGGTGGTGGTAGTGGTGGTGGTAGTGGTGGTGGTAGTGGTGGTGGTGGTGGTAGTGGTAGTGGTGATGATGGTGGTAGTTGTGGTGATGGTGGTAGTGGTGCTTTTAGTTATGGAGGTAGGGGTAGTAGTTGTGGTAGTGATCATTGTGATGGTAAGGGTAGTGGACGTATTGATGATGGTGGTAGTGGTGGTTGCAGAGTTATTGGTGGCGTTGATGATAGTTGTTGTAGCTATGGTAGTGGTGATGGTAGTTGTGATGGTGGGGGTTGTAGTGGTGATGGAAGTGGGGTTAGTGAAGATTTGGGTAGTGGTAGTGGTATTGATTGTGGTGGAAATTGCAGTGGTAGTTGCGGTAGCAGTAGTGGTTATAGCGGTGGTGGTAGTGATGGTAGTGGAAGTAATGGTAGTGAAAGTGGTGGTGGTGGTGGGACTGGTAGTTATGACAGTGGAGGTGGGGCTGGTTGGGGTAGGAGGTAGTTGTGCTGGTTATTTTGGCAATGCTGATGGTTGTTGTCGCAGTGCTGGTAGTTGTGGTGGTGGAAATAATTGTTGTCGCAGTGATGTTGGTTGTGGTGAAGATAGTTGTGGAGGCAGTGTTGTGGTGTTAGTAGTGGTTTTGGTGGTGGTGGTGATGGTAGTGGTGTTGGTGGTGGTGGTAGCGGTGTGGTGACAGTTGTGGTGGTAGTGGTGGTAGTGTGGTGGTGGTGGTAGCGATAGTGGCGGTGGTAGCGGTGTGGGGACAGTTGTTGTGGTAGTGGTGGTAGTGTGGTGGTGGTGGTGGTAGCGATAGTGGCGGTGGTAGCGGTGTGGTAGTGGTGGTAGTGTGGTGGTGGTGGTAGCGATAGTGGCGGTGGTAGCGGTGTGGTGACAGTTGTTGTGGTAGTGGTGGTAGTGGTGGTAGTGGTGGTAGTGGTGGTAGTGGTGGTAGTGGTGGTAGTGTGGTGGTGGTGGTAGCGGTGTGGTGACAGTTGTTGTGGTAGGGGTGGTAATGGAAGTGCTTGCATGTTATACTTATGACAGTACTATTAAATACACCTGGATATACACAAACATGTCTGTTGGTACAGTTAATAATTGAAATTCATAAGTATTATTATATTTTGATTGTAAATATTTTCCCCTAAACATCTTTGATAATAAAATTTCCAAAATTTTATTAGTAAATGATTATTCTCCTTGCTACTGCACATATAAGGCGTTATAAAGCCCCTGAACTGTACAGAAAAGAGAACTCACAGGACCCATTAGGAGTGAGGGGAAAGTGGGGATAGTTGAAGAATAGATGGGGGAGAGGAAAGAATTATAGAGAAATGAAAAGAGTCGGAGCTAGACCCAAGAGCAAGAGCATTGTAAAGCATTATACAAGGCATGTGCTGGTGCTCATCATCGTCTCTCAACTTCCGTAAGACAGGTCGCGTAATTTCGACAAAAGGTCGGACAGATCTAGTTCATTACCTTTGTAACTTGTTCAGCTATCAAAACTTTGGAGTCCAGTCCCTGGACCCATTATGTACCTCTGTAATCTTTTGACTACCGCCCACAGGATGGGTATGGGGTGCATAATAAAGATATTAAACTAACTGTGTGGTGGCCCCTAATGGCACTAGGCAAGCTGTTTAACTGACCCGTGCATAGAACGCCCCTCCACGACCATGGCATTTGAAAAGTTGAGATGGAAAGATATATGACTTTAAAAGCAAAGGATGGTGATTGCTTTAAGATCACGTAGATATAAAAAGCAAGAAAAAGTGCAAGAAAAAGAGCAAGAATAGTGCATTTACAAGAGCAAGATTTGATGGAAGATTAAGTATAAAGTGGAGGAGGAACAGGGTCGTATAGAGCTCTAAAGAGGTTTACAAGATTATAAGGGCGTCTGATAGAGTAATCAACCAATAGTCGCGGTGTCTTAAGTTTGTTGAGCTGTCTAGAACACATTCAAAGCTGGTATGCCAGTCCTGAGGTGCAGTGACTCACCTGTGGCACAGTCATCCCACCTCACTCCCAGCACCCAGGGGCACAGTCATCCCACCTCACTCCCAGCACCCAGTGGCACAGTCATCCCACCTCACTCCCAGGACCCAGTGCAATGCCCGGTTCTGGATACGTTATAGCTTCAGTGCGTTAGTCTTAGCAGTCAGAGTTAAGGCAAGTGGATTGTAAGTGATTAGAGGCCTGATGAGAGCAGTATATAGGTGGAGATTTGTGGCAGGACGTGCGCCTCTTAGCTTATAGAGCCGAGAGAGTGCGGTTCCCGCCACAGCTGTTTTGCAAGTAATTTGTGTTTGCATACGCAACTTGGAGTCAAGGTTGACTCCAAGTACGACTGTGGAAGATGCTCGACAGAGTGTGCAGCCCTGAATTTTTGGATTAAGAAACTAGGAAAAATCTTCGATATTGCTACAAAACTGTTACCCTAAGGAGTTTGTAGAGGCTGCTTTGTTGGAAGCTAGGAAAACTTATCATAGGACTGAACCTAGAATAACCCCTGATGACAAGAATGTGATTGTCCTACCATACATTGAGAATTTATCAGTCATACCGAAAGCCCTGAAGAGACTCAATATACAAGTTGCTTTTAAGAATTCACGGACCCTTAAGAGAATGATGATCAATAATTCCCCGAAACATTTTGTAGGTGGCGTGTACAGGATTGGGTGCCAAGGCTTCAACTTATTCTATGTAGGACAGACTGGCAAACCTACCTACCTACCTACCTACCTACCTACCTACCTACCTACCTACCTACCTATCATCTATCTATCTCTATCTCTATCTCTTCTCTCTCTCTCTCTCTCTATTATATATATATATATATATATATATATATATATATATATATATATATATATATATATATATATATATATATATATATATATATATATATATATATATATGCGCAATAGAATCACAGGTAACATCACAATGTGCAGAATAACCATTGTGAAAAGAATAATGAACTTCCAAACGCGTTCGTGAATTTCTCACATTATCAAGGAACTTGATAATGAAGCTTGATTCAGTAGACTTTCTTGGCCTTTTGAAAATCAATTGGGTGGTAAAAATCTCTCACATAAATAGAGCATTAGACTCTTGTCCACTTCAAATGCTATATTTATGTTGTTGTAATCTTAGTTCAAGTCTTTTTCCTAGTTTGCCCTTAATAAACTTTATAATATTTTGGGGGAATTTTTAATCAGATTTTTTTTTTACCGTGTCAAGATTTTTAAATGCAACTTTGATTTTAAAATTCTTGAATACAGAAGGTATATTCTTGGTTGAATATGTTTAGTTGTCCTTTTTTGAATTGTAAAATGTATTTCTAGCAATTTTAAAGGAATTATCAATTAAGTATTTTGTGTATTTAAGATCATTAGCTACTTCATAAATCTTCAAGATTTCTTCATCTATGAACTCTGGGCTGCAAATACGCAAAGTTCTCAAAAACATTGATGATAATACAAAAATTTTAACTCTATCATGATGTGAAGAATAATAGTGCACATAAGAACAGTTATTTGTTGGTTATTTGTATCTTTAAGAGGCACCTACGTTCTCCAGTCTTCTAATAACATGTTCATTTTTCCCTTATATTCTACCTTGTCCATAATTACTCTCGCATTTGCTTTGTCTGTTTCGTAAGGTGAAGTTCAGGATCTTTCCTTAACTCATGGTGTAACTTAACAAATCTTTGAGGACAATTGTGTTGCAGAGGTCTGAGCGACAATTGTCTTCAAAGATTTGTTAAGTTATACCATGAATTAAGGAAAGATCGTAGACTTCACCTTACGAAACCGACAAAGCAAATGCGATAGTAATTATGGACAAGGTAGATTATAGTGGAAAAATGAACATGTTATTAGAAGACTGTGGAACTTACGTGCCCCTTAAGGCAAAAAACAAAAAAGAAGCAAAATGCATGTTAAGGGCAGGTTCACACGTGCTCGGCCGTGCACTTCATGACGATATCATTCTTCTGAAACATTAGAATCTTATGTGCAACATTTTTTTAATACACCGACCGTCCCACCGAGGTAGGGTTGCCCGAAAAAAAGAAGAAAACACTTTCACTGTCACTCATTCTGTCACTGTCTTGCTAGAAGGGCGCCGACATCATAGTTAAGATGACCCTGCAAATTGCAACATCCCCACCCCTCCTTCAGAGTGCAGCAATGGACTTCACACCTTAGGGACTCAAGTCCGACTTACCAGTTTCCCTGAATCCCTTCATAAATGTTAACTTCTTACACTCTAACAGCACATCAAATCATAACCACTGACCTTCACTCCAATCTAACACGCTCTCACAAGCCTG
Source organism: Cherax destructor (assembly GCA_009830355.1). Classification (NCBI taxonomy): domain Eukaryota; kingdom Metazoa; phylum Arthropoda; class Malacostraca; order Decapoda; family Parastacidae; genus Cherax; species Cherax destructor. The sequence goes on from WNWK01001414.1 coordinate 170,160, forward strand.
TTGAATTTCCAAGCCTCTAGCACTCAAAACCGCTTTTGCCCCTCCACTCAAAACCGCTTTTGCCCCTCCCTCCACTCTTTCCTAGGACGATCCCTACCTCTCTTTCCCTCCATCCCAGATTTATATGCCCTCCTAGTCATCTTATTTTGTTTCAACTTCTCTAAATGTCCAAACCACCTCAACGACCCCGCCTTAACACTCTGAAAAAACGTTTGGTAAGTCCACATCTACAATCCAAATTCCAAATTCACTGCATAATAATCACACCACACATTGTCATACGTAACATTGTCATGGTTGATGATGCAATGATAATTATTTACAGTTTTGTACATAAAAACTGTATACAACTGTACTGCAAATTTTATAACTGTAAAAAGGTTGTTAACTATTTATACAAACTATAAGAACTGAATCCCATATGGGCATAAGAATCAGAAGGATCAGAAACAGTCGGTGTTTGGATATTTATGAATGGGGTCAAGACCTGGTGCGCGTCCCTTCCGCTGTAAACAGTGTACTACATACGTGTGCATATAATCTGATAACAGTTTTGCTATTATAAGACAGGTGAATTTCATTCTAGCCTTTCTGACAGCCGTCTTTAACTGGATGATTGATATTTGTTGCGTCATACATCAGTTTCAGGGCGTGGGTGCCGTGGTATTAGGGTGAATGCCCTGAACAGTGTTCAATGATCTCATTTCTCTGTACAACAGATCCTGATGCATTACCATTTTTTTTCAACGGCACAGGGACCTTGACTAGCAGGCTGGCAGCCTATTTGGTTGGGAACTTAATCACACGAGACCCAGTTGGATCCTCAGATTTGACTTACTCAACATTCTCAATGATATCGAGAAAAACTTCACGGGATCTTCGTACAGAGGGAGAGGGAGGATTCTTACGAAGGACTCACGGGGAAACTGTTTCCAACAACACTGAGACACGTAATGTCATCCTGATCATCAGAGTCGCAATTTCTGCCTGCATCCTGACGACGCTTGGCAAAGTCGGTAATCAGGAAAATAGTGATCACCAGTTTTGGCAATGTTAACAGACTTCAGACGTCAAAACTTCTCAAGTAGAGCAAGTATAGAGTCACTCAAGGCATTCCTTACCAAGTGTCTCTTTCTCCGAATTCTGGGATTAATTTCCGGGTACCTCCCCGACTTAACTTTGCAGTGGTGGACCTGACTTAACTCAGTGAAGACGTGTCTTGTGTGCTCTCTGTCAATCTGAAGAAGATGTCTCTCTTGAGCTACTCTACCAGCAGCTGAAGGAAGAACTGAGGGTAGCTAAGCTTGAGATACAGCGACTGACTGAGGAAAACAAGAGGATTCGTAGTAATCCTCCTGTTGAGAATCCTCAAGCCAGGAAAGGAACCTGGACAGTGGCTAAAACGCATGGGACAAAGTTAAGGCTCAAGAGGACGGGTGGAGAGGTAGAAACAACGAAGACCCAGGAGAATGTTGTGGAAACATCGAACCCATTCTCCGTGCTACCCGATGAATGTGAGTCGACTTCTGGGAGCGTCACGACGAAAGACACAAAGGAAGGTAAAAACATTGTTGTTGTTGGGGACAGTCAGGTTAGGTACATGGATAGGGCCTTCTGTTTGATTGATAGGAGTAGGAGACAGAGGGTTTGTTTTCCTGGGGCTGGGATGGAGGATATTGTTAGCCGTCTGGACGACATCATGAGAGGTAATGGGAGCAATCCTATTATCTGTCTCAGTGCTGGAGGCAACGATGTTGGCAGACGTAGGAGTGAGGACCTGACTAGCAGGTTTAGGTCAGCAATAGACATAATTAGGAAGAAGGGTGGGAACCCTGTCATATGTGGTATTTTGCCAAGGAGAGGAGTTGGAAATGAATGGCTGTCCAGGGCAATTGGTGTCAATTGCTGGCTGGACAAATACTGTAAGGAAAATTCAGTAACATTCATTGACAACTGGGACCTCTTCTATGGCAGAAATGACATGTATGCCAGGGATGGGGTTCACTTATCCAGGTCTGGGGTGGGGGCACTGGCAACTGCAGTGGAGGGAGCTGTTAGGGCTTTAAACTAGAAATAGTTAGTGGTATGGGTTTTGGGGAAAAACAGAGAAGTCCCAGTGTAGTAATATTATAAGTTGTAGGAGAACTAGTAATAGGCAGAATAAGGTGGATAGTGGAAAGCTAGTGACACTAGATGACAAGGACAGTAATAGGTATAGTGGAAAAACAGAGATGAGCAGGAAGGGTAAAGAGAAAGGAGGGTCTCTAAATATATATTACACCAATAGTCGTAGTGCTAGGAATAAGATGGACGAGTTGAGATTAGTTGCAAGTACGGGTAATATTGATGTTTTTGCAATAACTGAGACATAGTTTAATATGAAAAATCGGGACTTGCCTGCCGAATGTCACATTCAGGGTTTTAAATTGTTCCAAGTAGACAGAAGTATCGGGAAAGGGGTGGGGTGGCACTCTATGTCCGTGATCATTTAAATTGTTGCATAAAAACGGGTATAAAGTCTGAATTAACACATACAGAGTCTGTCTGGATAGAATTTTCAGAGGGTGTGAAAAATTGATTTTAGGCGTGATTTACCGTCCTCCAAACTTAGATAGGGAACAAGGAGACTACTTTGGGAGGAAATTGTTAAGGCCACAAGACACGATAACGTAGTAATTCTAGGGACTTTAACTTTAGTCAGATTGATTGGAATTTCATGACAGGGAATTTAGAATCTAACGACTTTTTAGAAGTAGTTCAGGATTGCTTTTTGAAGCAGTTTGTAACAGAACCTACAAGGGAAATAACCTACTTGACTTGGTTCTGGCAAGCAAGGAAACCCTTGTTAATAATTTAGAAATTACAGAGGAACTCGGCTCAAGCGACCACAAGTCAATTACCTTTAGCATTGAATGGATGTATGATAGTAGGGATAATTCAGTAATGGTCCCAGATTTTCGCTTAGCAGATTATAATGGACTTAGAGAACACTTATCAACTGTGGACTGGGGTGAAGAAGAGAGGTATCAATATGACAGTTTTCTTAACACTATACAGGCTGCCCAAAGAACATTTATCCCGTATAAAGAAATTAGATCAAGTAGAAATGACCCAAAATGGATGAATAATAGGCTCAAATATCTTTTAGGGCAGAAGAAAGGAATTTATAGGCGCATAAAAAGAGGTGAGGGTCATCTTATAAATCAGTATACTGACATTAAGAGGGACGTTAAAAAGGGAATAAGAAAAGCTAAACGGGACTATGAAATTAAAGTTGCTAGGGATTCAAAAACTAACCCAAAAGTTTTTCCAGGTTTATAGAACAAAAGTTAGGGATAAGATAGGTCCCCTTAAAAATAACTTTGGGCATCTTACTGACAAGGAGAATGATATGTGCTCTATTTTTAATAATTATTTTCTCTCGGTTTTCACACAGGAAGACATTAATAATATCCCAGTAATTAATTTTTACAGAGGCCCAGAAGAAGATAAATTATGTAATATCACAGTCACTAGCGAAATGATTATGAAACAGCTGGACCGACTGAAACAAAATAAATCGCCGGGTCCTGATGAGCTTTTGCAAGGGTTCTTAAGGAATGCAAAATGGAACTCTGAACCAATATCTAACATTTTTAATTTATCTCTTCAAACAGGTGTAGTGTCTGATATGTGGAAGATGGCTAATGTAATTCCTATTTTTAAAGCAGGGGACAAGTCACTACCGTCAAACTACCGCCCAATAAGCCTGACCTCAATTGTAGGCAAATTACTAGAGTCAATTATAGCTGATATTATTAGAAGCCATCTAGATAACCATAATTTGATTAATGATACCCAGCATGGATTCACGAGGGCCGTTCCTGCCTATCTAATTTATTAACCTTCTTCAGTAAAGCTTTTGAGGCTGTTGATCACGATAAAGAATTCGATATTGTTTATTTAGACTTTAGTAAGGCTTTTGATAGAGTACCGCACCAGAGACTGTTAAAGAAAGTGGCAGCTCATGGCATTGGGGGAAAAGTGCTGTCATGGATCGAGTCATGGCTCACCAATAGGAAGCAGAGAGTGTGCATAAATGGGGTTAAATCCGAATGGGGACTTGTAACAAGTGGTGTTCCACAGGGATCAGTCTTAGGCCCATTGTTATTTATAATATATATCAATGACCTTGATGAGGGAATTACTAGTGATATGAGCAAATTCGCCGACGACACGAAGATAGGTAGGATAATTGATTCAAACATAGATGTCATAGAACTTCAGGAAGATTTAGACAAACTTAATTCGTGGTCAGAAAAGTGGCAGATGCAGTTCAATGTAGATAAATGCAAGGTTCTGAAGCTCGGGAGTGTCCATAACCCAAGCACTTATAAGTTAAATAACGTAGAACTTAGCCATACAGATTGCGAGAAGGACTTGGGGGTGATGGTAAGCAGCAACCTTAAACCAAGACAGCAATGCCTAAGCGTACGTAATAAGGCAAATAGATTACTGGGATTTATATCAAGAAGTGTTAGCAACAGAAGTCCAGAGGTTATATTACAGCTTTATACATCATTAGTAAGGCCTCACCTAGATTACGCAGCTCAGTTCTGGTCTCCATATTACAGAATGGACATAAATTCGTTAGAAAACATTCAGCGTAGAATGACTAAATTAATACATAGCATTAGAAATCTTCCTTACGAAGAAAGATTGAAGACCCTAAAATTACATTCACTTGTAAGACGTAGAATGAGGGAGACATGATCGAGGTATACAAGTGGAAAATGGGTATTAACAAAGGGAATATAAATAAGGTCTTGAGGATATCTCTCCAAGAGAGAACCCGCAATAATGGATTCAAGTTAGATAAGTTTAGATTTAGAAAGGATATAGGGAAGTATTGGTTTGGAAATAGGGTAGTTGATGAGTGGAACAGTCTGCCTAGTAGGGTTATTGAAGCTAGGACCTTGGGTAGTTTCAAATTTAGGTTGGATAAATTCATGAGTGAGAGGGGTTGGATTTGAGTGGGACTCGCGCATGAGTGGGTAAAATTGTCAAAGCTTATTTCTTGGGTAGCATTGAAAATTGGGTTGAGCAAATATTCTGTTAGTGGGACGGATTGTGAAGGACCTGCCTAGTATGGGCCAACAGGCCTGCTGCAGTGTTCCTCCTTTCTTATGTTCTTATGTTCTTTGTTTACGTCCTGGTGCAGATGAACTCCTCAAACACCTTTTAGTATACTCTCTCGTGCTATGCCCTCAAAATTTGTGGTAGACACAATGCGAAGTATATATATACATGCCTGGCCATGTATGCATAACGCACGCCTAGTCACGTATTCATAGTGTGGCTGGGAAAGCCAAGCAGTCTTGATTTGGGTAAACGGGTTATGCAAAAATATTCTCGTCTAGTTTTTTCGTGCTCGTTATTTTAGCAATCTCTTCCCCGTCCCATAACTAAGACGACGTGAACACATGAAAACCTTTCTTAATGCAACCACAATAATAATAATAATTAAAATAAAAATAATAATATTAATAATAATAATTATTATAATAAATTTTACCACACACACACACACACACATATATATATATATATATATATATATATATATATATATATATATATATATATATATATATATATATATATATATAATGTTGTGCCGAATAGGTAAAATTGGTAAATTAATAAGAACTCATTTAAAATTACTTCCTTTCTAAAAATTTCTCTCATACGTTTAAATATATATTTTTTTAATTTATGTTAATGTAAAAATTAATAATTTTGTACCAAAAGAACCTTAGGAAACTTACCGAACCTTATTATAACAAGCACAATTTAATTTAGCCTAATCCAACTAAATATATTTTAGATAAGTTTACAATAATTTAATAAACAAACGCAAAGAAAGATATTTTTTTCGTTAGGTTTAGAATGAATTTTGCGAAATTATTGTCTACACAAATTTTATCTTGCCTTATTCAGCAAGAAAAGCGTTGTTATTTAAGCCAAAATAGCAAGTTTTACCTATTCGGAATGACATATATGTATTTATTAACACAACAGCCGTTTCCCACCAAGGCAGGGTGACCCGAAAAAGAAGAAACGCTTTCATCATCATCATTCACTCCATCATGTCTTGCTAGAGGCGCGCCTGCACTACAGTTAAGAAACTACAACATATCAACACCCCTCCTTCAGAGTGCAGGCACTTTACTTCCCACCTCCAGAACTCAAGTCCGGCAAACCAGTCAACAGCATATCAAGTTATATAAACCATTCGTCTCCACTCGCTCCTATCTAATACACTCACGAACGCACACAAAACCTCCTTTACCCATCCAAACTTTCCTACAGATTTATATGCTTTCCAATTCATTCTATTTTGTTCCAACATCTCTAAATGTCCAAACCACCTCAAGAACCCTTCCTCTGCCATCTTTTAGTAACCTGGCACCTATTCCTAATCTTGAAGCTATGGATTCTCTGCATTATATTCACACTGTACATTGCCTTCAGACATGACATCTCCACTGTCTCCAGCCTTCTCCTTGTTGCAACATTCACCATCCATGCTTCACACCTATATAAGAGTGTTGGTACCACTATAATCTCATATATTCATCTCTTTGCTTCCATGGACAACATTCTTTGTCTCCACAGACTCCTCAGTGCTCCACTCACCTTCTTACCACTCATCAATTCTGTGATTCACTTCGTCTCTCATAGACCCATCTGCTGAATATTCCACTCCCAAATATCTGAATACATTCACTTCCTCCATACTCTCTCCCTCCAGTCTGATATCCATTTTTTTATTACCTAAATTTTTGTTATCCTCATCACCTTGCTCTTTCCTATCTTCCCTTTTAATTTCCTTTTTTTACATACCCTTCCAGACTCATTCACCAACCTCTGCAACTTCTCTTCAGAATCTCCCAAAAGCACAGTGTCATCAGCAAAGAGCAACTGTGACAACTCCCACTTTGTGTTAGATTCTTTATCTTTTAACTCCACACTTCTTGCCAACACCCGCACATTCACTTCTCTTACAACCCCATTTATAAATATACTGAACAACAACGGTGACATCACACATCCTTGTCTAAGGCCTACGTTTACTGGGAAATAATCTCCCTCTATCCTACATACTCTAATGTGAACCTCACTATCCTCGTAAAAACTCTTCACTGCTTTCAGTAACCTTCCTCCTATTCCACACAATTGCAGCATCTGCCACATTGCCTCCCTATGCACCCTGTCATACGCCTTTTCCAAATCCATAAATACCACAGAAACCTCTTTACCCTTATCTAAATACTGTTTACCTATATGTTTCACTGTAAACACTTGGTCTACACACACCCTATCCTTCCTAAAGCCTCCTTGTTCATCTGCTATCCTGCTCTCCATCTTACTCTTAATTCTTTCAATAATAACTCTACCCCACACTTTACCAGTTATACTCAATGGATCCCAGACAGATGGCCGACGGACATTTGGCCGAACGGACATTTCACCGAATGGACGAAATGGCATTCATCACCTAACCTAATCTAATTTTCTGTTCAGTCTGTTGTCCGTTCGGCCAAAAAGCTGTCCGTTCGGCCAACTGTCCTTCGGTCATATGTCTGTTGGCCAAGTGTCCGTCGGTCATTTGTCCAGCCATGTACTCAACAGGATTATTCCTCTATATTTTTTACACTATTTTGTTCTCTTTGCATTTATACAAAGGAAATAACTATGCACGATATTTACCAATCCCTAGTTACCTTCCTCTGTTCCATACATTTATTAAATCAAAGCACTAATAATTCCAAAACTATATCCCCACCTGCTTTTAACATTTGTCATTATTCCATCAATCCCAGCTGCTTTACCCCCATTTCATTCTACCCACTGTCTCACGCACCTCCCCCACACTTACAACTGGTTTTTCCTCACTCCTACAAGATTTTATACTTCCCTGCCCAATGCACGAAATCACAGCTTCCCTATTTTCATCAACATCTAACAGTTCCTCAAAATATTCCATCCATCTTCCCGATAGTTCCAACTCTCTATCTAATAACTCTGCCCTCCTACTTTTAACTGTCAAATCCATTCATCCCCAAGGCTTTCTTAACTTATTAATCTCACTCCAAAACTTTTCTTATTCTCAGCAAAATTTGTTGATAGTATCTCACCAACTCTCCAGTTCGCTCTCCTTTTACAGTCCTTCACCACTCTCTTAATCTCTATTTTTCTCTCCATATACTCCTCCCTCCTTGCATCACTTCTTGTTGCATTCAAAGAGTATGTCCCCTTATTCAGAGCATGTTAAACACACCCACATAGGCTGCCTCACCAACCAGCAAACCATCTTGTTAAGGATTTGGTGATCGGGGCCCCATCACCAGATCAACAACTTGGTTCAGCGCATCATAATGTGGGTCTGGCAATGGTAAAGGTGACGTGGATTCCACTCACATGTTTGCCATTGTCATTCCCACCCTGCGCTGGTTGTCGTACGGTTGTCTTTGTCTCTTGGCTGTTGTTTTGCCTTGACTACCGTGGCGTGCACTAATACTACTCTATTTGTATATAGTGTACATAATTTGTATAAAGACAAATACTTGGTGAAGGAAAATACAAAACTCAGATATATATATATATATATATATATATATATATATATATATATATATATATATATATATATATATATAAAAATATGCTTGGTGAAGGAAAATACAGTTCAAAGCATTTTCTACTGTGTTTCTTTGCTCCAAGCTCCCTTTTATACTCAGGATAACTGGCCAGAACCTGAGGTTGTAATACTTCTACTTTGTATAAATCTTTCATATGCTCACTTTTTCTCTCTAAATACCCTTTACATCATCATTCCACCAATCGCTCTTCTTCCTCCCACACCCACTTTCCTATAACCACAAATTTCTGCTGAACACTCTAACACTACATTCTTAAATCTATCCCATACCTCTTCAGCCTCATTGCATATACTCTTGCTAGCCCATCTATCCTCCAATAGGTGTTTATATCTTACTCTAACTGCCTCCTCCTTTAGTTTATAAACCTTCACCTCTCTCTTACTTGTTGTTGCCATTCTCCTTGTTTCCCATCTACCTTTTACTCTCACTGTAGCTACAACTAAAAAATAATCTGATATATCTGTGCCGCTGTATAAACATGCACATCCTGAAGTCTACCTATCAGTCTTTTATCTACCAATACATAGTCTAACAACTACTGTCATTACGCCCTATATCATATCTTGTATACTTATCCCTTTTTTCTTAAAATATGTATTACCCATTACCAAACCCATTTGTATACAAAGTTCAATCAAAGGCTCATATATATATATATATATATATATATATATATATATATATATATATATATATATATATATATATATATATATAGTAGGTAGTAGGTTGGTAGACAGCAACCACCCAGGAGGTACTACCGTCCTGCCAGGTGACTGTGAAACAGAAACCTGAAACTGTTTTACATGATGGTAGGATTGCTGGTGTCTTTTTTCTGTCTCATAAACACGCTGGATAACAGGTATATCTAGCTACTTCTACTTACACTTTAGGTCACACTACACTGGCATACACATGCATATATATACATACACACATCTAGGTTTTTCTTCTTTTTCTTAATAGCTCTTGTTCTTTTTATTTTCTCTATTGTCCATGGGGAAGTGGAAAAGAATCTTTCCTCCGTAAGCCATGCGTGTCGTATGAGGCGACTAAGATGCCGGGAGCAATGGGCTAGTAACCCCTTCTCCTGTACAAATCTACTAAAAACGAGAAGAAGAAAAACTTTATAAAATTGGGTTGTCTGAATGTGCGTGGATGTAGTGCGGATGATAAGAAAGAGATGATTGCCGATGTTATGAATGAAAAGAAGTTGGATGTCCTGGCCCTAAGCGAAACAAAGCTGAAGGGGTAGGCGAGTTTCAGTGGGGAGAAATAAATGGGATTAAGTCAGGAGTATCTGAGAGAGTTAGAGCTAAGGAAGGGTAGCAATAATGTTGAAGGATCAGTTATGGAAGGAAAAGAGGGAATATAAATGTGTAAATTCAAGGATTATGTGGATTAAAATAAGGGTCGGATGCGAAAAGTGGGTCATAATAAGCGTGTATGCACCTGGAGAAGAGAGGAGTGTAGAGGAGAGAGAGATTTTGGGAGATGTTAAGCGAATGTATAGGAACTTTTGAACCAAATGAGAGAGTAATGTGGTAGGGGACCTAAATGCTAAAGTGGGAGAAACATGCAGAGAGGGTGTAGTAGGTAAGTTTGGGGTGCCAGGTGTAAATGATAATGGGAGCCCTTTGATTGAACTTTGTATAGAAAGGGGTTTAGTTATAGGTAATACATATTTTAAGAAAAAGAGGATAAATAAGTATACAAGATATGATGTAGGGCGTAATGACAGTAGTTTGTTGGACTATGTATTGGTAGATAAAAGACTGTTGAGTAGACTTCAGGATGTACATGTTTATAGAGGGGCTACAGATATATCAGATCACTTTTTAGTTATAGCTACAGTGGGAGTAAAGGTAGATGGGATACAAGGAAAATAGAATCAGTAAGTAAAAGAGAGGTGAAGGTTTATAAACTAAAAGAGGAGGCAGTTAGGGTAAGATATAAACAACTATTGGAGGATAGATGGGCTAGTGAGAGTGTAGGCAATGGGGTCGAAAATGTATGGGGTAGATTTAAAAATGTAGTGTTAGAGTGTTCAGCAGAAGTTTGTGGTTACAGGCGAGTGGGTGCAGGAGGGAAGAGGAGCGATTGGTGGAATGATGATGTAAGAGAGTAGTAAGGGAGAAAAAGTTAGCATATGAGAGGTTTTTACAAAGTAGAAGTGATGCAAGGAGGGAAGAGTATATGGAGAGAAAAAGAGAGGTTAAAAGAGTGGTGAAGCAATGTAAAAGAGAGCAGATGAGAGAGTGGGTGAGATGTTATCAGCAAATTTTGTTGAAAATAAGAAAAAGTTTTGGAATGAGATTAATAAGTTGAGGAAGCCTAGAGAACAAATGGATTTGACAGTTAAAAATAGGAGAGGAGAGTTATTAAATGGAGAGTTAGAGGTATCGGGAAGATGGAGAGAATATTTTGAGGATTTGTTAAATGTTGATGAAGACAGGAAGCTGTGATTTCGTGTAGGGCAAGGAGGAATAACATCTTGTAGGAGTGTGGAAGAGCCAGTTGTGGGTGTAGGGAAGTTCGTGAGGCAGTGGGTAGAATGAAAGGGGTAAGGCAGCTGGGATTGATGGGATAAAGATAGAAATGTTAAAAGCAGGTGGGGATATAATTTTGGAGTGGTTGGTGCTATTATTTAATAAATGTATGGAAGAGGGTAAGGTACCTAGGGATTGGCAGAGAGCGTGTATTGTTCCTTTGTATAAAGGCAAAGGGGACAAAGAGAGTGCAAAAATTATGGGGGAATAAGTCTGTTAGTGTACCTGGTAAAGTGTATGGTAGAGTTATTATTGAAAGATTAAGAGTAAAACAGAAAGCAGGATAGCAGATGAACAAGGGGGCTTTAGGAAAGGTAGGGGTGTGTAGACCAAGTGTTTACAGTGAAACATATAGGTGAACAGTATTTGGATAAGGGTAAAGATGTTTTTGTGGCATTTATGGATTTGGAAAAGGCGTATGATAGGGTAGATAGGGGGCAATGTGGCAGATGTTGCAGGTGTATGGAATAGGAGGAAGGTTACTGAAAGCAGTGAAGAGTTTTTATGAGGATAGTGAGGCTCAGGTTAGAGTGTGTAGGAGGGAAGGGGACTATTTCCCAGTAAAAGTGGGCCTTAGACAAGGATGTGTGATGTCACCGTGGTTGTTCAATATATTTATAGATGGGGTTGTAAGAGAAGTGAATGCGAGGGTCTTGGCAAGAGGTGTTGGCTAAAAGATAAAGAAGCAAATACAAAGTGGGAGTTGTCACAGTTGCTTTTTGCTGATGACACTGTGCTTTTGGGAGATTCTGAAGAGAAGCTGCAGAGGTTGGTGGATGAATTTGGTAGGGTGTGTAAAAGAAGAAAATTGAAAGTGAATATAGGAAAGAGTAAGGTGATGAGGATAACAAAAAGAATAGGTGACGAAAGATTGGATATCAGATTGGAGGGAGAGAGTATGGAGGAGGTGAATGTATTCAGATATTTGGGAGTGGACATGTCGGCGGATGGGTCTATGAAGGATGAGGTGAATCATAGAATTGATGAGGGGAAAAGGGTGAGTGGAGCACTTCGGAGTCTGTGGAGACAAAGAACTTGTCCATGGAAGTAAAGAGGGAATGTATGAGAGTATAGTTATACCAACGCTCTTATATGGGTGTGAAGCATGGGTGATGAATGTTGCAACGAGGAGAAGGCTGGAGGCAGTGGAGATGTCATGTCTGAGGTCAATGTGTGTGTGAATATAATGCAGAGAATTCGGAGTTTGGAAATTAGGAGGAGGTGCGGGATTACCAAAACGATTGTCCAGAGAGCTGAGGAGGGGTTGTTGAGGTGGTTTGGACATGTAGAGAGAATGGAACGAGACAGAGTGACTTCGAGAGTGTATAAATCTGTAGTGGAGGGAAGGCGGGGTAGGGGTCGGCCTAGGAAAGGTTGGAGGGAGGGGTAAAGGAAGTTTTGTGTGCGAGGGGCTTGGACTTCCAGCAAGCATGTGTGAGCGTATTTGATAGGAGTGAATGGAGGCATATGGTTTTAATACTTGACGTGCTGTTGGAGTGTGAGCAAAGTAACATTTATGAAGGGATTCAGGAAACCGGCAGGCCGGACTTGAGTTCTGGAGATGGGAAGTACAGTGCCGGCACTCTGAAAGGAGGGGTGTTAATGTTGCAGTTTTATAACTGTAGTGTAAAGCACCCTTCTGGCAAGACAGTGATGGAGTGAATGATGATGAAAGTTTTCTTTTTCGGGCCACCCTGCCTTGGTGGGAATCGGCCGATGTGTTATAAAATAATATATATATATATATATATATATATTATATATATATATATATATATATATATATATATATATATATATATATATATATAATGTCGTGCCGTATAGGTAAAATTGATCTATTAGCAAGAACTCATTTAAAATTTACTCCTTTCTGAAATTTTCTCTTATACGTTTAAAGATATATTTTTTATTTATGTAATGTAAAAATTAATAATTTTGTACCTAAAGACCCTTAGAAAACTTAACTAACCTTATTATAACAAGCTCAATTTCTCTCATCCATAAACTTGCTTGATACAACTTTCTCGGCCTTTTGAAAATCAATTGGGTGGTTAAAATATCTTACATTAATAAACAGAGCATTAGACTTCTGTCCAGTTCTAATGGTATATATTTATGCTGTTGCAATCTTAGTTCAATTATTTTTTGTTTGCCTATAATAAACTTTATACATTTTTTACAGGGAATCTTGTAGACAGCCGTCAACATTTTTGGGGAATTTTTAATCAGATTTCTTTTACTGTATCAAGATTTTTAAATACAACTTTGATTTTAAAGTTGTTCAGTAGAGAAGATTTATCAAGGCTTTCATGGTAAGGGAGAACCAAAATATTCTTGGTTGTATATTGTTGTTTGTCCTTTTTTTAGTTTGTAAAATGTATTTCTAACAATTTTAAAGGATATATCAATTAAATATTTTGGGTATGTTTGATCATTAGCTGTTTCATAAATCTTCAAGTTTTCTTCATCTGTAAACTCTGAACTGCAAATACGCAAAGTTTTCAAAAAACATGAATGAGAATACAGACAGTAGACAGTTAACTCTGCTATGATGTGAAGAATAATAGTACACATAAGAACAGTTATTTGTTGGTTTTCTGTATACTATTTTGAATTCAGAATCATGGTGTCCTTATTATTTAAGACATATAAAAAGGCAATGAGTTATTTTATTCAAACTCACCGGTTTCAAAACATTCCCAGTGGAGCTAAGTGGTACAGATATGTTGATGATGTTTTATGTCTAATGACCAATAATACAGATATAAATAATTTCCTTGTTAAATTAAATAATCTAGCTCATTCCATAAATTTTACTGTTGAGTTTGAACAAAATAACTCATTGCCTTTTTTAGATGTCTTAATTATTAGGGGAAACCAAATTTAAGGCCTACCCTCAGTGGCGGCACCTGCTTGAATGTCTGAGTACTTCTAAGTGCCATGTTTCCTTCTAACTTGACGATCATCTTCCATTTGAATATGATCTCTTTGTCTTGCTGGCACCTGACACAAGGCGTGGGTATTGGCTCGCTTACACCAGTTCCTCTTCTCTCAAAATAGAACCAAACGACGCATATCATTGAAGTCTTCAGTGTACAATAATGCAGTCTACGCCAGGTTCATCAGTGGTAAGGGCAATAACGAATGGGTAACTCTCTTAACACCTGCTGGTCTGTTTATTGTTGTGTCGCATCCTTTGGGAAGACCTAAGGCCCCAAACTGAAATAAACAAACAACACTGTTTGGTTTTCTTGGGTTATAACCCATCCAGGGTAAATAATCTAAATATAATCTTAAACTCGCGTGAATGTTGTTGTCTGGAAAACGTTGAGTTGAGTTTCCCCGAGGCAGAACCACTTGAGGAGTGGAGAGGAGATGAAGATGTTGCGAATATGACTTACGGAGGGAGGATGATGATGACTTATGTAGAACTCTGGTACATATCAGAGGCTGTGAACTCCACACTTACTCTCAAACATACTGGCTCAATGCACACTTGCTATCACTTACACTTGCATACAATACAGCACAACACGTGACGCTCATCACCTTGAAGTTGTAAACAAGATATTCTTGTTTGTGGGTTTAAGTTTGAAAAGGACCTGTCTAGTATGGGCCAGTAATCCTACTGCAGTGTTCCTCTTTTCTTATGTTCTTATGGTGTTATGATCACGAGCCCAAAAGCGACGAACTTTCTGCCCTTCTTCTATTATTTTATATTTAATTAATATTTCATAGATCCACTTTTATCCCCGCTGGTATTCCCACTTTTAACCTGCTGAGAGTATCACTCGCTACCACCGTGCTCACTTGCTGCTGCTGAGAGTATGACTCGCTACCACCGTGCTCACTTTCTGCTGCTGAGAGTATCACTCGCTATCACCGTGCTCACTTGCTGCTGCTGAGAGTATCACTCGCTACCACCGTGCTCACTTGCTGCTGCTGAGAGTATCACTCGCTACCACCGTGCTCACTTGCTGCTGCTGAGAGTATGACTCGCTACCACCGTGCTCACTTTCTGCTGCTGAGAGTATCACTCGCTATCACCGTGCTCACTTTCTGCTGCTGAGAGTATCACCCGCTACCACCGTGCTCACTTGCTGCTGCTGAGAGTATCACTCGCTACCACCGTGCTCACTTGCTGCTGCTGAGAGTATCACTCGCTACCACCGTGCTCACTTGCTGCTGCTGAGAGTATCACTCGCTACCACCGTGCTCACTTGCTGCTGTGAAGTATCACTCGCTACCACCGTGCTCACTGCTGCTGCTGGAGTATCACTCGCTACCACCGTGTCTCCTTGCTGCTGCTGAGGTATCACTCGCTACCACCGTGCCCACTTGCTGCTGCTGAGAGTATCACTCGCTACCACCGTGCTCACTTGCTGCTGCTGAGAGTATCACTCGCTACCACCGTGCTCTCATTGCTGCTGCTGGAGAGTATCACTCGCTACCACCGTGCTCACTTGCTGCTGCTGAGGTATCACTCGCTACCACCGTGCTCACTTGCTGCTGCTGAGAGCATCACTCGCTACCACCGTGCTCACTTGCTGCTGCTGAGAGTATCACCCGCTACTGTCACTGTCACTAGCAGTTCAGTTATAGTACAGTATTAGTAGCTAATAACCGTTATTGATCTATTTCTGCCATGTTAGTATTTCGTGATAGTGTTACCTATTTCAACCGGGAAGAGTCCAATCCACTCCACCGAGCCTGTTCTTTCCCTCAGTAAGAAAGCACTCATAAGTCCCTCATAACAGATAATGGAGGTGAATTTTGTAATGAGATTCTAGAAAACTTGTGTACTTTGTACAAGATTACAAAATCAACCATTGTCCCTCACCATCCTGCCAGTAATGGTTTAGCGGAAAGAACGAATAAGAAAGTCCTTGGCGTCTTGAGAGTCACTATCAATCCCAATAGTGAAACCTGGGATGAAGTTATACCTGATGTTCAGTGTGCAATAAATTCTGCTTATAATGCTTCTATAGGTGACACCCCACATTATGCATTGTACGGTGTTGATAAGCGTTTCCCTTATGAGTTGTTATATTCTAATCCGAAACCAACTTACAATCCTGATGATTTCATTGCAACTCACCAGTCAAGCTTAGAGCGTTTTCAGACGAATCCGTGAAACACTTCATAAGTCAACAGCAGAATTTACAGGAGTAACTAATACTCGAGCCAAACCGACCAAAGAGTAGGTTCGAGAGTTATGCTGACTAACTTTAACAAAACTTCAGCAATGCCAAAAGTCAACCAAAAGTTTGTTGGTCCTTACTGAGTAGTTGAACATATTAATGACAATAAGTATAAGGTTAGAGAAATTAGTACGGGTCAGTTTAAAGAATCGCATTTAGATAATTTGAAGTTAGTATGCGATGAGGACGAGGTCCCTGACAACCCTGACAACCAGACAAGTGAGACAGACTCTGACAATTCTCCTGTTGCTGTACCCTCTACCTCTAATGATCAGTCAGATGATCAACCTGACTGTCATTATTCCCTACGTACACAAAAAGTATTGAGAAATCCTCAAGTGTCATTTGTGGATACCAGTGTAGATCCTCCTCAACCAGAAATTGAGTTACCAATTGCAACAGAGTTTGATCCCCCAGAGATGATAATCATTCAGCATATGTCAATCTCACCCTAGCAGAGATGGGGTTAAATGTAAATAACCTTTATAGATAAAAAATTAGTAATTGTATTTCAACTGTGTGTTACAATATTAACTTTTTTTGTGTGTTCACGTTCTCTCTGAATTCTGAGATTTAACAGTATAGATTTGAGGACACCAGATCTACCTTGTCTGTTAATCACTGCCTTCTTTGTATATATATTTCCTTGGAATCCGTAGATCACATGAAGACAGATCAATCGATCAAATTTTTTTTATCTCTTTTATTATGAGATTCTAGTATTGAGCTCATTAATTCCTATGAATCATGATATATCATATAGTAATGTAGATTGATTTCCATCACAATAATATCCATGACTTGTATAATGTTCAACTGTTGTGTACTTTGACATTGTATAGAATCAGCCCAGAGCCGTACGCCTGTTGCCTTTAGTTTGTATAGATGTATGTGAGGATGACATACGTAACATGATCGAGCTGTCACTGTCACTAGCAGTTCAGTTATAGTACAGTATTAGTAGCTAATAACCATTACTGAGTCACGAGCCTTGCATTTGACTGTTGGCCATTACATTCTTGATGACCTAAGCTGTGTCAAAGGTCAGTCTTCGAATATGAACGCCCCTCGGCCCTCCTAGAGTCAGTTACCATCGAGTTACAGAGCAGATCAGGTATCAGGCGTTAGGCTCTCTGGGACTCCCATACATCTTTCTCCAATACATCAAGTTACCAACCAAGCTCGTCTGTTTATTACCCAATCCATGAGTAGAAGTCCCCCCAACACTACCACCGTGCTCACTTGCTGCTGCTGAGAGTATCACTCGCTACCACTGTGCTCACTTGCTGCTGCTGAGAGTATCACTCGCTACCACCGTGCTCACTTGCTGCTGCTGAGAGTATCACTCGCTACCACGTGCTCACTTGCTGCTGCTGAGAGTATCACTCGCTACCACTGTGCTCACTTGCTGCTGCTGAGAGTATCACTCGCTACCACTGTGCTCACTTGCTGCTGCTGAGAGCATCACTCACTACCACCGTGCTCACTTGCTGCTGCTGAGAGTATCACTCGCTACCACCGTGCTCACTTGCTGCTACTGAGATATCCGCTATCACCGGCTCACCTGCTGCTGATTATCACGCTATCACCGTGCTCACTTTCTGCTGCTGAGATTATCACTCGCTACCACTGTGCTCACTTTCTGCTGCTGAGATTATCACTCGCTACCACTGTGCTCACTTGCTGCTGCTGAGAGTATCACTCGCTACTACCGTGCTCACTTTCTGCTGCTGAGAGTATCACTCGCTACCACCGTGCTCACTTGCTGCTGCTGAGAGTATCACTCGCTACCACCGTGCTCACTTTCTGCTGCTGAGAGTATCACTCTGCACCACCGTGCTCACTTTCTGCTGCTGAGAGTATCACTCGCTACCACTGTGCTCACTTGCTGCTGCTGAGAGTATCACTCGCTATCACCGTGCTCACTTTCTGCTGCTGAGAGTATCACTCGCTACCACCGTGCTCACTTGATGCTGCTGAGAGTATCACCCGCTACCACCGTGCTCACTTGCTGCTGCTGAGAGTATCACTCGCTAACACCGTGATCACTTGCTGCTGCTGAGAGTATCACTCGCTACCACCGTGCTCACTTGCTGCTGCTGAGGTATCCTCCGCTACCACCGTGCTCACTTGCTGCTGCTGAGGTATCATGCTATCACCGTGCTCACTTCTGCTGCTGAGTTCCCGCTACCACGTGCTCATTGCTGCTGCTGAGTATCCCGCTACCACCGTGCTCACTTGCTGCTGCTGAGAGTATCACTCGCTACCACCGTGCTCACTTGCTGCTGCTGAGAGTATCACTCGCTACCACCGTGCTCACTTGCTGCTGCTGAGAGTATCACTCGCTACCACCGTGCTCACTTGCTGCTGCTGAGAGTATCACTCGCTACCACCGTGCTCACTTGCTGCTGCTGAGGTATCACTCGCTACCACCGTGCTCACTTGCTGCTGCTGAGGTATCACTCGCTACCACGTGCTACTTGCTGCTGCTGAGAGTATCACTCGCTACCACTGTGCTCACTTGCTGCTGCTGAGAGTATCACTCGCTACCACTGTGCTCACTTGCTGCTGCTGAGAGTATCTCTCGCTACCACCGTGCTTACTTGCTGCTCTTCCCTCTTAACATACCATGTACCTTATTCAGAATATTATTTCCATCTCTAACACCTTCTCCTCTCAAATTCATCGCAGCTTTAGCTAACAATTCCATTCCTTTCTAGGTTTCCTCTTTTTAATCTCTCTTCAAAACTTTTTTATATTCTCAGCACACTTTGCTGTGAGAGACTCACCCTTTTGTTTATTTCTTCTTTTCCACTTCCTCACTAATCGCTCTAACTTCTTTATTTCATAAAAAAATATTCAAATGGAAATATTTTACCCTTTACCCCTGTTCATACCTCAATAATCAATCAATAAATTCTCCTCCCTTCTACAACTACCTACTATAGTAGGTAGTTGTAGAAGGGAGTGCTAGAGTACGCAAGTTTTGTTGCGTAATCTAGCACTGCATTCAGCCACACAATATCTTTCTCTCATACTAGCCAACCTTTCTTCCAAACCTTCCTCCTTCTTCTCGTAAATCCTATCTTTGATGAATTAGACACTTTTGTAACATTTGGGAATCTTTATTGAGGAAACGTTTAACTACCAACTGGCTTCCTTAATCCAGTACAGAGATGAATAGTTGAAGATGAGAAAGAGTGTGAGGGAATCAGTCCCTCACCATTGAGTCGGTGTGTTCAGTCCATCAGTCCTCAACCTGTCAGTTTTCCAAATCATTTACATCACAACACTATCTTTATTTAACTAATTTACTCTTTCATCCATTGACGCTCTTACTGTGTGCCAATGACCGCTTACTCTTACTGGAGTGTACACTAAATAACATCCAGCATATCGCTCTCTAAAACGTGGACACATAGAAGGCCATCCTTTAATCTTTCAGTCCTGGGACCTTGTTCACTCCAGACAAGGTTCAAGTCTTGGGACCTTGTTCACTCCATAAAGGTTTCAGTTCTGGGACCTTGTTCATTCCATAAAGGTTTCAGTTCTGGGACCATGTTCATTCCATAAAGGTTTCAGTTCTGGGACCTTGTTCATTCCATAAAGGTTTCAGTTCTGGGACCTTGTTCATTCCATAAAGGTTTCAGTTCTGGGACCTTGTTCATTCCATAAAGGTTTCAGTTCTGGGACCTTGTTCACTCCATAAAGGTTTCAGTTCTGGGACCTTGTTCATTCCATAAAGGTTTCAGTTCTGGGACCTTGTTCATTCCATAAAGGTTTCAGTTCTGGGACCTTGTTCACTCCATAAAGGTTTCAGTTCTGGGACCTTGTTCATTCCATAAAGGTTTCAGTCCCGGGACCTTGGTCACTACATACAAGGTTTCAGTCCCGGGACCTTGGTCGCTACATACAAGGTTTCAGTCCCGGGACCTTGGTCACTACATACAAGGTTCCAGTCCTGGGACCTTGGTCACTACATACAAGGTTTCAGTCCCGGGACCTTAGTCACTACATACAAGGTTTCAGTCCCGGGACCTTGGTCACTACATACAAGGTTCCAGTCCCGGGACCTTGGTCACTACATACAAGGTTCCAGTCCTGGGACCGTGGTCACTACATACAAGGTTCCAGTCCCGGGACCTTGGTCACTCCATACAAGGTTCCAGTCCCGGGACCTTGGTCACTACATACAAGGTTCCAGTCCCAGGACCTTGGTCACTACATACAAGGTTCCAGTCCCGGGACCTTGGTCACTACATACAAGGTTCCAGTCCCGGGACCTTGGTCACTGCATACAAGGTTCCAGTCCTGGGACCTTGGTCACTCCATACAAAGTTCCAGTCCCGGGACCTTGGTCACTACATACAAGGTTCCAGTCCCGGGACCTTGGTCACTCCATACAAGGTTCCAGTCCCGGGACCTTGGTCACTACATACAAGGTTCCAGTCCTGGGACCTTGGTCACTTCATACAAGGTTCCAGTCCCGGGACCTTGGTCACTACATACAAGGTTCCAGTCCCGGGACCTTGGTCACTGCATACAAGGTTCCAGTCCTGGGACCTTGGTCACTCCATACAAAGTTCCAGTCCCGGGACCTTGGTCACTACATACAAGGTTCCAGTCCGGACCTTGGTCACTACATACAAGGTTCCAGTCCGGACCTTGGTCACTACATCAAGGTTCCAGTCCGGACCTTGGTCACTCCATACAAGGTTCCAGTCCCGGGACCTTGGTCACTCCATACAAGGTTTCAGTCCCGGGACCTTGGTCACTACATACAAGGTTTCAGTCCTGGGACCTTGGTCACTCCATACAAGGTTCCAGTCCCGGGACCTTGGTCACTACATACAAGGTTTCAGTCCTGGGACCTTGGTCACTCCATACAAGGTTCCCGTCCCGGGACCTTGGTCACTCATCAAGGTTTCAGTCCTGGGACCTTGGTCACTCATCAAGGTTTCAGTCCCGGGACCTTGGTCACTACATACAAGGTTCCAGTCCGGGACCTTGGTCACTCATACAAGGTTTCAGTCCTGGGACCTTGGTCACTACATACAAGGTTCCAGTCCCGGGACCTTGGTCACTCCATACAAGGTTCCAGTCCCGGGACCTTGGTCACTACATACAAGGTTCCAGTCCCGGGACCTTGGTCACTCCATACAAGGTTCCAGTCCTGGGACCTTGGTCACTACATACAAGGTTCCAGTCCCGGGACCTTGGTCACTCCATACAAGGTTTCAGTCCCGGGACCTTGGTCACTCCATACAAGGTTTCAGTCCTGGGACCTTGGTCACTACATACAAGGTTCCAGTCCCGGGACCTTGGTCACTACATACAAGGTTTCAGTCCTGGGACCTTGGTCACTACATACAAGGTTCCAGTCCCGGGACCTTGGTCACTACATACAAGGTTCAGTCCTGGGACCTTGGTCACTACATACAAGGTTCCAGTCCCGGGACCTTGGTCACTACATACAAGGTTTCAGTCCTGGGACCTTGGTCACTCCATAAAGGATTCAGTTCTGGGACCTTGGTTACTCTATACAATGTTTCAGTCCTGGGACCTTGGTCACTCCATAAAGGTTTCAGTCCTGGGACCTTGGTCACTCCATAAAGGATTCAGTCCTGGGACCTTGGTCACTCTATACAATGTTTTAGTCCTGGGACCTTGGTCACTCCATACAAGGTTTCAGTCCTGGGACCTTGTTCAAGGGAATTTACTAGTCTTGCGGCTTCAGTATTTACTAGCTTAAGGAAAATTTAATTCAGAGTTTCATTAGTCCATTTGTGCAAGACTGGGCATACCTGTAGGGAGTTCCGGGGGTTAGCGCCCCCGCGTCCCGGTCCATGACCAGGCCTCGCTTGGATCAGGGCCTGATCAACCAGGATGTTAGTGGCGGCCACACGCAAACGGACGTACGAACCACAGCCCAGCTGGTCAGATACTGACTTTAGGTGTCTGTCCAGCGCCTTCTTGAAAACAGCTTAGGGATCTATTGGTAATATCCCTTATGTATGCTGGGAGGCAGCTGAACAGTCTTAGGCCTCTGACACTGTTTTGTCTCTTTGTGTACTCATGGCGCTCCTGCTTTTCATCTGAACTATTTCTTGGGATTATCATCGCTGTTGCAGTATTTTCTTCATTCTTCCATTTTAAATATCTTAATTGGAGTTGATAGATTTTTCCAAACAGTATTTATTAAATTCCGATCACTGGTCTTTCAGCTGTTGGGTAATTTTATGTTGACATTAATATCAGCCCACCCAAGGAGGTACTACTGCCCAGGGAGGTACTACCTCCCAGGGAGGTACTACCGCCCAGGGAGGTACTACCGTCCAGGGAGGTACTACCTCCCAGGGAGGTACTATCGTCCAGGGAGGTACTACCGCCCAAGGAGGTACTACCGTCCAGGGAGGTACTACCGTCCAGGGAGGTACTACCGTCCAGGGAGGTACTACCACCCAGGGAAGTACTACCGTCCATGGAGGTACTACCGCCCAGGGAGGTACTACCGCCCAGGGAGGTACTACCGCCCAGGGAGGTACTACCGTCCAGTGAGGTACTACCGTCCAGGGAGGTACTACCACCCAGGGAGGTACTACCGTCCAGGGAGGTACTACCGCCATGGGAGGTACTACCGCCCAGGGAAGTACTATCGTCCAGGGAGGTACTACCGCCCAAGGAGGTACTACCGTCCAGGGAGGTACTACCACCAAGGGAGGTACTACCGCCCAAGAAGGTACTACCGTCCATGGAGGTACTACCGCCCAGGGAGGTACTACCGTCCAGGGATGTACTACCGCCCAGGGAGGTACTACCACCCAGGGAGGTACTACCGTCCAGGGAGGTACTACCGTCAAGGGAGGTACTACCGCCCAGGGAGGTACTACCGCCCAGGGAGGTACTACCGCCCAGGGAGGTACTACCGCCCAGGGAGGTACTACCGCCCAGGGAGGTACTACCGCCCAGGGAGGTACTACCGTCCAGGGAGGTACTACCACCCAGGGAGGTACTACCGTCCAGGGAGGTACTACCGCCCAGGGAGGTACTACCGTCCAGGGAGGTACTACCACCCAGGGAGGTACTACCGCCCAGGGAGGTACTACCGTCCAGGGAGGTACTACCGTCCAGTGAGGTACTACCACCAAGGGAGGAACTACCGCCCAGGGAGGTACTACCGTCCAGGGAGGTACTACCGCCCAGGGAGGTACTACCGTCCAGGGAGGTACTACCACCCAGGGAGGTACTACCGCCCAGGGAGGTACTACCGCCCAGGGAGGTACTACCGTCCAGGGAGGTACTACCGTCCAGGAGGTACTACCACCAGGAGGTACTACCGCCCAGGGAGGTACTACCGCCCAGGGAGGTACTACCGTCCAGGGAGGTACTACCACCCAGGGAGGTACTACCGCCCAGGGAGGTACTACCGTCCAGGGAGGTACTACCGTCCAGGGAGGTACTACCACCCAGGGAGGTACTAGCGCCCAGGGAGGTACTACCACCCAGGGAGGTACTACCGTCCAGGGAGGTACTACCGTCCAGGGAGGTACTACCACCCAGGGAGGTACTACCGCCCATGGAGGTACTACCGTCCAGGGAGGTACTACCGTCCAGGGAGGTACTACCACCCAGGGAGGTACTATCGCCCAGGGAGGTACTACCACCCAGGGAGGTACTACCGTCCTGCCAAGTGAGTGTACAACGGAAACCTGTAATTGTTTTACATGATGGTAGGATTGCTGGTGTCTATTTTCCGTCTCATAAGACGCAGGATAACGGGTATATCGTTCTTTTTCTATTTACACTTAGGTCACACTACACATGTATGTACACTCCCATCTGAGTTTTTTCTGTTTTCTTAATAGTTCGTGTTCTTTATTTCTTTATTTCTCCATGGGGAAGAGGAGAAGAATTCTTCCTCCGTAAGCCATGCGTGTCGTAAGGTGCGACTAAAATGCCGGGAGCAAGGGGCTAGTAACCCCTTCTCCTGTATATATTACTAAAAACAAAAACTTTCGTTTTTCTTGAAAAAAGAAGAACTTTCGTTTTTCTTTTTTAAAGTCACTCTGCCTCGGTGGGAGACGACCCATGTGTTGTAAACAAAACATCATCAGTGGCCCCGGTACATCATCAGTGGCCCCGGTACATAATCAGTGGCCCCGGTACATCATCAGTGGCCCCGGTACATCATCAGTGGCCCCGGTATATCATCACTGGCCCCGGTACATCATCAGTGGCCCCGGTACATCATCAGTGGCCCGGTACATCATCACTGGCCCCGGTACATCATCACTGGCCCCGGTACATCATCAGTAGCCCCGGTACATCATCAGTGGCCCCGGTACATCATCAGTGGCCATGGTACATCATCAGTGGCTCCGGTACATCATCAGTAGCCCCGGTACATCATCAATGGCCCCGGTACATCATCAGTGGCCATGGTACATCATCAGTGGCTCCGGTACATCATCAGTGGCCCCGGTACATCATCAGTGGCCCCGGTACATCATCAGTGGCCCTGGTACATCATCAGTGGCTCCGGTACAACATCAGTGGCCCCGGTGTTGAGACCACTGACCGTGACTCCAGTCCAACAAGGCTCCGAGGTGACTTGATGAAGCTCACTGTGTGGGTGAAGCTCACTGTGTGGGTGAAGCTCACTGTGTGGGTGAAGCTCACTATGTGGGTGAAGCTGTGTGGGTGAAGCTCACTGTGTGGGTGAAGCTCACTATGTGGGTGAAGCTCACTGTGTGGGTGAAGCTCACTGTGTGGGTGAAGCTCACTATGTGGGTGAAGCTGTGTGGGTGAAGCTCACTGTGTGGGTGAAGCTCACTGTGTAGGTGAAGCTCACCGTGTGGGTGAAGCTGTGTGGGTGAAGCTCACTATGTGGGTGAAGCTCACTATGTGGGTGAAGCTCACTATGTGGGTGAAGCTCACTGTGTGGGTGAAGCTCACTGTGTGGGTGAAGCTCACTGTGTGGGTGAAGCTCACTGTGTGGGTGAAGCTCACTGTGTGGGTGAAGCTCACTATGTGGGTGAAGCTCACTATGTGGGTGAAGCTCACTGTGTGGGTGAAGCTCACTGTGTGGGTGAAGCTCACTGTGTGGTTGAGGGTTAGGTAAGGTTTGTCAGGAAACAGAACGAGTGTTTCCTGACGCGGGTCTTAGTCATAAGATGACCCGCCGTTGGAGCTTTTGGTCATCTGACCGAGGCCTTCCGCTGGCTTAAACGTTGTCAATAAAGGATTTCATTATACTACATTTGTATCTCTCTTTTTATTCAAGGCTCCGAGGTGTTGAAACAGGCTTATATTTTTTTCCTGCTGTCTGGCACTGAAATAGAGGCTCTTGATTATGAATGGTTGAAAATGTTGTGGTTCGTTTGCTCCCATGGTCCTCAGCACATGATATACTTCCTAGCTAGTCCTAGGATGGTCGTGGCCAGGATAGTGTAGAATTACCCTGCCCTAGCAAGTCCCTTGATGCTTGTAGGGTCACCGTCACCATGGTGGTTAATAACTACCCTGACCCTGGGTTCTCCTAAGGTCGTCTTGGCCCAGAGTAGTGCTAGGGCAGTCCTGAGCCTGGGAAGTGGCTAGGGTCGTCTTCTCCCTGGGTAATCCTATGATCGTCCTCCCCCTGGGTAGTCCTAGGATCATCCTGTCCCTGGGTAGTCCTAGGGTCGTGGTGGCCAGGGTGGTAAAGAACTACCCCTCATAACAAGCAACAAGTAATTACCGGGTCAATTTCAGCGGTGCAGTAAATTGTGTGTTATCGTGTGATCTGGGAGGGTCGCTACCCCTCCCCGTCACCCCCTCCAGACCTCACTAATATATATCACGGCCCTCCAATCCTTGATTTATAAGCTCTCCCCTTCCATCCACCCTCCCTCCTTCCATGAAGCTTCCTCCGTCCTTCCCTCCCTCCCTCACTCTCCCTCGCTATTTTCCTCTGCCTGTGCCCCCTTCAAGTTACTTGCTTTCTTTCCTCTGGTCATTCGTATAGTATACCCTCCCTCGGTATATCCCACCCAGACACTTTCCCTCCCTCGGTATATCCCACCAAGACACTTTCCCTCCCTCTCTCAGTATATCCTACTCAGACACTTTTCCACCCTCCCTCCTTCGGTATATCCTACCCAGACACTTTCCCTCTCTCCCACGGTATATCCTACCCAGACACTTTCTATTCCTCCCTTTCTCGGTATATCCTACCCAGACACTTTCCCTCCCTCCCTCGATATATCCTACCCAGATACTTTCCCTCCCTCCCTCAGTATATCCTACCCAGACACTTCCCTCCCATCCTCCCTCCTTCCCTTCGTACATTCTTAAATATTCCGAAGGATGTTTTCGGGGGTCAACGTTTTGTAGGCCTGGTTTCAGTTCAGGCCTCCAGGTAGGACTGATCATCCAGGTTGTTACTGCTGACCGCACACAGTCCGACGTATGAACTACAGCCCGGCTGATCAGGAACTGGCAAGTGAAACTTGTGAAGTTGCCTCTTGAAGACAGCTACGGGTCTGTTGATAATTTCCATTTGTATAAAGAGACGGTGTTGAGAAGTTTTGGGCCCCTTATATTTATTAAGTTATCTCTTAGTGTACTCGTTATTTTGCACCGTCTGTCATTTTGCAATGAGAAATTATAATGTTTCTTTCTCACTTGAGTTCCAAGGAATGCAGGTCAAGGGACCTCAAATGTTCTCAGTTATTTAGGTGCTTGACTGATCTTATAAATGCAGTGAAGGTTCTTATTGAATTCTCTAGATCTTCAGTTTTGCCCCCTTTACAAAAGGCTATTAGTATATAGCAACATTCCAACCTAAGTAAAACAAGTGACTTAAATAGAACCATCAATGGCTTGGTATCTCATGTTTTGAAAATGTAATACTTTTTCTTAAAATAATTATGTGAAGTGAAAGCTAAAGTATACTTCCACTTTCTTTTCAGGAAATTATAGCCATTTTTACCCATTTTGATTTTATTCCTCTGTTTTCTAATTTATAGTAAAGTTTTTATATTATTCTCGGGAGTTATCCCTCTCTTATATACCCAGGCAATACCTAATTAGAATACCAGGGAGCTGGTCCTATGTGTATGGTAATTAGGTATCCCTCCTGGATAATTAAAGAGATTATAATACTGGTTGGTGAAGGAGATACCCCAACTAATCGGTACTTTTATATTGAGGATACAACTATATATAAAGAAAATAAGGTAAAAGTATAATGGTTATGTTTGAGGGTGATACGATGTATCGAACCTAGCAGGTGATACATCGTGGGTAAAAAGTCAAGACTTTTAATCGGTGATATTATATTTTACTGGCTGTACCCGGCCACGCGTTGCTGTGGCTCAGTCTGGTTAAATGGAAAAGAAAGAAAAGAGAAAGTGCATGTTTCTAATATGTTTAATTTCAATTTCACAATGCTTGTGGGTATACAATATTTTTTGTTGTTCCATTGTCTGTGCAGATATAGAGATTGTCTGGTTTGTCGACTCTAGAACACGTAACATATAATTGTCCATGTGAAAAGCAATCCGTGTCTAGATCTAAACTGCACAATTCTAAAGATTGGCCCTGAGCTTTGTTGATGGTGATTGCAAACGCCACTCAAATTGGGAATTGCAATCTCTTAAATTGAAATGGCATATCTGTTGGAATCATAGGAATGCGAGGAAAGAGGACATCTTCACCTTTGAAAGGTCCTGTTAAGATTTTTGCTTCTACGACGTTGCTCATTAATTTTTTTTACTGCAAGCCGCGTGCCATTGCAAAGCTTTGGCGGGTTGATATTTCTCAACATGATAATTGGCACCCCGATTTTCAATTGCAGTACATGCGGTGGCATCCCTGGCAGATCGAATGAATTAAAAAATTCTGTTGGATAATTAACTGCTTCATCTACTTCCACAACAGTGTCGACGGACTTGTATGTGACTGTCTCGCTTTGAATGTTTGACTGAATAATATTGTTGAGTTCGTAGACGTCTTTGTTCTTGACCGCAAGAATAGCTCGTTCACTCAGCCAATCGTGATTCTTATAATTGGTTTGAATATTGGGAAATACTTTTTCAACCAATTCTTCTTTTGACGTCACTAAATTGCAGAAGTTATGAGGCATTGAAATTCGTCCTGAGGTCAGATCAACCGGCACCTTTCCGTTCCCAATTTCCAGCAATTGATGTGAGAATATATCAGCTGATCGATCGTTTTGCAGCTGGACTCGCATATTTGTAGTTAATATTAACGTCTTTACGTGTCGCCACAAAGTAGAGTATTTCAGGCAAGCATTTATTTCGTCCGCTGGTGTCGATCGAGGAATTACAGGTAATGTTTGCCTGAAATCTCCTGCAAGCAATATTAATACGTTCCCAAATGCTCTGATGTTTCCACGCAAATCTTGCAATGATGGATCAAGAGCCTCGAGCGATTTTTTGTCCGCCATTGTGCATTCATCCCAAACAATAAGTTTGCATTTCTGCAATACTTTTCCCATGCCGGATGCTTTGGAAATGTTGCACGTGGGAGTTTCAATGAACTGCATATTCAATGGCAATTTCAAAGCGGAATGAACAGTTCTTCCACCTGGTAGCAATGTCGCAGCTATTCCGGACGACGCAAGAGCTAAGGCTATGTCATTTTGGGATCGAATTGCTGCCAGACATACCAATCTAAACTATACTCACGAAATGAACGCTATGATAAACGTATATAAAAACACGCGCGTATTCGAATGCAACATTGTGTCAAAATTTCAAAGCAATCGGTGAAGAACGTTCGGAGATTTAAGATTTTGAACAAACGAACATTTACATTTTTATTTATATAGATACGTTAATGGTCACCCCTGTTACTAAGCTCATGAGACTGACTAGCCAGTGCATTCTCATACGTGCATTCTCATACGATTGTATTTACGTTAGCGAGTTCTCACATAGTGATACCCACTCATATTGTGACCCTTGAAAGTGAGATCTTATGGTATTATCCCAATAAGCGCTTCACGTTAATTGTTCGTTCTCTTTGGTTGTTATAGTTAGTTGTAAACTCAGTTTTA
Source organism: Cherax destructor (assembly GCA_009830355.1). Lineage (NCBI taxonomy): Eukaryota > Metazoa > Arthropoda > Malacostraca > Decapoda > Parastacidae > Cherax > Cherax destructor. Next base: position 199,678 of record WNWK01001414.1, read on the forward strand.
GTTTATATTTCCTCAAGTTTTCCATAACGGAGTAACTGAAATTTATTCTCATCAAACATCACATTGTTGTCTGCGTCCTACTGGAAGACTTGCTGTGTCTTTAGTGAATGTCTCTCTCTAATATAAATTTTAGAATTGTCCGCAAAGGATGATACTGTGCTATGAATTATGTCCCTATGTGTGTCGGATATGTCAAAACGACCCAATATCTGCGAGAGGCAGGAGCGACCTGCGCTAAACCCATTCTACCTTGAGTTGTGCATTTAGGAATCAGTGTGGTTAGTGACCTTGTATTTTAAAACTCAAATATTTTAATAATGTAGGATGTCACTGCTATTGCTGATGATATTTGATGTTATCTTTGTGGAGTGGGGCTATATCCTGTGTATTTAACATCTGTGGGATAATCCACAATTCCTGAAGAACATGGAGTTCCACGATTCTGGGCCTTGGACAGTGTGAATTGGCAGGATGTCGATGGCTCTTTTCGAAGTCGAGAGGGGGCTAGGGTTACACTGGAAATTTTGGAGATGTTGGCAAAGTTTTGAATCTCGTTCATGAAAACTCCATTTGGAATGAACCTTTAGTTTAATTAATGGTTCACTGACCACAGAGTCACAATGAGACTTAAGTATTTCACTCATTTCTTTGCTGTCAAGTTTATATGTTTCGTCTTGTTTGAGCATCGTCCGATACTGGATGTCATTCTTGCACTAAATTTTTCATACGAGAAGAAGTATTCTGGATTCCTTACAAATTCATTAACTGATTTTAGATCTGTCTCCAGGAAACTGAATGATTCATTCAGTTTAAGTTTAATATCACCCATTTCTCTAGGCAGGGTTTCTTTATTCACTTCATAGAGTAGGAAACCTTCCTAGTCTGGTACCTTCATAGAGTCTGGCACCTTTATAGAGTCTGGCACTTTCATAGAGTCTGGCACCTTCATAGAGTCTAGCACTTTCTAGAAGTTCTGTGATGTTTCTTCACTTGTAGAGGGACCGTCTCTCTCTCTCTAGCTTTCAGCTTCTCTTTTTCCTTGGTAGTATGTGCTAGGTAAAGGGTCTCTGTCAGGGTGAATGGTGTGCTAGGGGTCTGTCACAGAGATGAGTGATTAGTATGAAAGGGAACTTTGTCATGGTGAAAATTGTGGCATCAGCTGTGCGTGTGTGTGTATACTCACTTATTTGTGGTTGCAGTTTGTCGATTCACAGCTTCTGACCCCGGCTCTTCACTGGTCACTACTAGATGTGTGTGTGAGTGTGTGTGTGTGTGTGTGTGTGTGTGTGTGTGTGTGTGTGTGTGTGTGAGTGTGTGAGTGTGTGAGTGTGTGTGTGTGTGTGTGTGTGTGTGAGGGGTCGAGGAAGGGGAGTCAGGCTCTAGTCAACTGTCTCCTCAACAGGAAGCTAAAGTTTGCTCCTTTCTTGAGTAGATTCAGCCTGACACCCGTGTTAGTGTTAGGTGGTTACGCAGGTCTTCAGCAGATATTAGCTGAAGAAGTACAAGCAGTAACTGCGGCACTAACCAAACCGCCACACCACCACCTACAACAACAACAAAAGTAGCGGAAGTAGCATCAACAGCAGCAGTCGAACCTTCACCAGAAACAGCACGAGTAGCAGCACCTGAGGTAACATAACCATCAGAAGCTACATTAACAACATCAGCAGCACCAACAACAAAGGCAAAAGCAACAGCAACAGCAGTAGCTAAAGCATCATCATCAACAGTGAAAACAATAGCAGCTGCAGCAGCGGCACTAAAACAACACCCACAACAACAATAACAAAAATAAAAGCAAGAAAAACAGCAGTGCTCAGAGAAGATGAGAAAATTGAGAGGTAAAAAGATAGTGATCAGAGGAGAGGAGCAGGGCGGAGGAGAACACACACACACACACACACACACACACACACAGGTACGGAGGGAGGCCCAGAAACAGTACGAAAATGACATAGCATCGAAAGTCAAGTCTGACCTGAAACTGATGTACAGTCACATCAGAAGGAAGACAACAGTCAAGGACCAGGTGATAAAGCTGAGGAGAGAGGTTGGGGAACTCACAAGTAATGATCAAGAGGTATGTGAGGAGCTCAACTCGAGGTTTAAGGAAGTATTCACAGTGGAGGCAGGAAGGCAGCTGGGTAGACAGGACGGGGTGCGTCACCAACAAGGGATGTATCAAGTGCTGGAGGGCATACACACAATTGAGGGGGAGGTGAAGCAGTTACTTAGTGACCTTGATACCTCAAAGGCGATGGGTCCGGACAATATCTCCCCGTGGGTCCTTCGGGAAGGAGCTGAGGTTCTGAGTGTGCCACTTACCATAATATTCAACACATCCCTTGAAACTGGGCAGCTACCTGAGATATGGAAAAAGGCCAACGTAGTCCCCATCTTTAAAAAAGGAGACAGAAAAGATGCACTAAACTACAGACCGGTGTCACTTACGTGTATAGTGTGCAAACTCTTAGAGAAAATCATCAGGAAAAGAATGGTGGAGCATCTGGAGCAGAACAGGATAGTCAACGACAGACAGCACGGATTCAGGGAAGGCAAATCCTGTGTAACAAACCTCCTGGAGTTCTATGATAAAGTAACAGATGTAAGGCAAGAGAGAGAAGGGTGGGTTGACTGCATTTTCCTGGACTGCAGGAAGACCTTCGACACAGTTCCTCATATGAGATTAGTAAAGAAGTTGGAAGACCAAGCGTGTATAACAGGAAGGGCACTGGAATGGATCAGGAATACCTCACAGGGAGGCAACAACGGGTCATGGTGCGTGATGAGGTATCACAGTGGGCCCGGTGACGAGCGGTGTACCGCAGGGTCAGTCCTAGGACCAGTGCTATTCTTGGTATATGTGAATGACATGTCGGACGGGATAGGCTCAGAAGTGTCTCTGTTCGCAGATGAGGTGAAATTAATGAGGAGAATCACATCGGATGAAGACCAAGCAGGACTTCAAAGAGACCTGGACAATCTTGACTTCTGGTCTAACAACTGGCTTCTCGAATTTAACCCCACCAAATGCAAAGTCATGAGGATCGGAGAAGGGCAAAGAAGACCGCTGACAGAGTACAGGCTAGGTGGACAAAGGCTACAAACCTCATCAAGGAGAAAGACTTGGGGTGAGTATAACGCCAGCACGTCTCCGAACACACATCAACCAGATAACCGCGGCAGCATATGGGCGACTGGCAAACCTAAGACTAGCGTTCCGTTACCTTAACAAGGAATCGTTCAAGACACTGTACACCGTGTACGTCAGGCCCATACTAGAGTATGCAGCACCAGTCTGGAACCCACACCTGGTCAAGCACGTCAAGAAATTAGAGAAAGTGCAAAGGTTTGCGACAAGGCTAGTTCCACAGCTCAGGGAATGCCATATGAAGAAAGGTTGAGGAAATAGGACTAACAACACTGGAGGACAGAAGGGTTAGAGGAGACATGATAACGACATACAAAATACTGCAGGGGAAACGACAAGGTAGATAGTGACAGGATGTTCCAGAGAGGGAACACAGAAACAAGGGGACACAACTGGAAGCTGAAGACTCAGATGAGTCAAAGGGATGTTAGGAAGCACTTCTTCAGCCATAGAGTAGTTAGGAAGTGGAATAGTCTAGAACATATAGTGGAGGCGGGAACCATACATAGTTTTAAGACAAGGTATGATAAGCTCATGGAGCAGGAGAGCAGAGACCAGTAGCGGACAACGAAGAGGCGGGGCCAGGAGCTGAGTCTCGACCCTGCAACCACAATAGGTGAGTACAATTAGGTGAGTACACACATACTCAACCACATTCACACACACACACACACACACACACACACAAGACCTGGAGTAGTAACGCCAAGCACGTCTCCGGAGGCACACATCAACCAGATAACTGCGGCAGCATATGGGCGTCTGGCAAACCTTAGATTAGCGTTCCGTTACCTTAACAAGGAATCGTTCAAGACACTGTATACCGTGTACGTCAGGCCCATACTAGAATATGCAGCACCAGTCTGGAACCCACACCTGGTCAAGCACGTAAAGAAACTAGAGAAAGTGCAAAGGTTTGCGACAAGGTTAGTTCCACAACTCAGGGTCTGTCCTATGAAGAAAGGTTGAGGAAATAGGACTAACAACACTGGAGGAAAGAAGGGTCAGAGGAGACATGATAACGACATACAAAATACTGCGGGGAATTGACAAGGTAGATAGTGACAGGTTGTTTCAGAGAGGGACACAGAAACAAGGGGACACAACTGGAAGCTGAAGACTCAGATGAGTCAAAGGGATGTCAGGAAACATTTCTTCAGCCACAGAGTAGTCAGGAAGTGGAATGGACTAGAGAAAGATATAGTGGAGGCAGGAACCATACATAGTTTTAAGACAAGGTATGATAAAGCTCATGGAGCAGGGAGAGCAGAGACCCAGTAGCAGACAGCGAAGAGGCGGGGCCAGGAGCTGAGTCTCGACCCCTGCAACCACAATTAGGTGAGTACAATTAGGTGAGTACACCGTGATGGATCTCCTGGGCGTGGTCGACTAATATTCATATACTTTACAAGACGAAGAGTTCAACACAAAACGAAAACAAAAGTTTCATAGAAATGACTTTCAACGATTCACTAAGAAGCTGCAACTCTATGTTTTGTTACCTTGAATACGGTACTGTAATATTGCTATTAATTACCTTGAGTACGGTACTGTAATATTACTATTAATTACCTTGAGTACGGTACTGTAATATTGCTATTAATTACCTTGAGTACGGTACTGTAATATTGCTATTAATTACCTTGAGTACGGTACTGTAATATTACTATTAATTACCTTGAGTACGGTACTGTAATATTGCTATTAATTACCTTGAGTACGGTACTGTAATATTGCTATTAATTACCTTGAGTACGGTACTGTAATATTACTATTAATTACCTTGAGTACGGTACTGTAATATTACTATTAATTACCTTGAGTACGGTACTGTAATATTGCTATTAATTACCTTGAGTACGGTACTGTAATATTACTATTAATTACCTTGAGTACGGTACTGTAATATTGCTATTAATTACCTTGAGTACGGTACTGAAATATTGCTATTAATTACCTTGAGTACGGTACTGTAATATTATTTTATTACATTGAGTACAGTACTGTAATATTATTGTATTACCTAGAGTACAGTACTGTAATATTATTGTATTACCTAGAGTACAGTACTGTAATATTATTGTATTACCTTGAGTACAGTACTGTAATAAGATGTTTCAGGGTTTGAGTTAAGACAAGAACTGTAGAATAAACTGACTAACATCTTCAAGTTATCACAACTAAGGATCATAATTATCACTATTATTACACAACCTTGCGAAATATATATTAAATAAAGCATTATAATGTATAATAATAAAAGGGAATTAATAATATCGTCAGCTCTGGGATTTATGTGAATAAATCATAGGTCACTGTACTCAAAATAAACAGTAATATTCTAAAGTAAAAACTTAATTATTAAATTTTGTAAAAACAGAGAGTAGGATAAAAAAAAATTGTGAAAACGGACAGAAATATAAAATGTCCTAGAAACAGATAGTAATATAAAATGTCCTAGAAACAGATAGTAATATAAAATGTCCTAGAAACAGATAGTAATATAAAATGTCCTAGAAACAGATAGTAATATAAAATGTCCTAGAAACAGATAGTAAATATTTAATGTTAAAAACAGATAGTAATAAAAAAAATTGTAAAAGAGAAACAGTAATATAAAATAAATGTAAAAAAAACAGTAATAAATGTTTTTGGAAAAAACAGTAACATAAAATTTTGTGAAATCAGATAGTAATACAAAATATTTAAATATATATCTTGTGATACCCTGTTGTTGCGAATAAAAGATCGGGTTATATCTAATATATTTGTGAATGTTCAGTGTAGTCTTAGTGTTCTTCCTGCTCCTGTGTTGGTGTTCCGTTCTTGCTGCCTTCCTGTTGCAGTGTTGGTGTTCTGTTCTTGCTGCCTTCCTGCTCCTTTGCTGGTGTTCTGTTAATGCTGTCTTCCTGCTCCTGTGTTGGTGTTCCGTTCTTGCTGCCTTCCTGTTGCAGTGTTGGTGTTCTGTTCTTGCTGCCTTCCTGCTCCTTTGCTGGTGTTCTGTTAATGCTGTCTTCCTGCTCCTGTGTTGGTGTTTTGTTAATACTGTCTTCCTGCTCCCGTGTTGTTCTGTTAATGCTGTCTTCCTGTTCCAGTGTTGGTGTTCTGTTAATGCTGTCTTCCTCTTCCAGTGTTGGTGTTCTGTTAATGCTGTCTTCCTCTTCCATTGTTGGTGTTCTGTTAATGCTGTCTTCCTCTTCCATTGTTGGTGTTCTGTTAATGCTGTCTTCCTGCTCCTCTGCTGGTGATCTGTTGTTGCTGCCTTTCTGCTCCCTTGTTGGTGTTCTGTTAATAATGTCTTCTGCTCTCGTGTTGGTGTTCTGTTAATGTTGTCTTCCTGTTCCTGTGTTGGTGTTCTGTTAATGCTGTCTTCCTGCTCCCGTGTTGGAGTTCTGTTAATAATGTCTTCTGCTCTCGTGTTGGTGTTCTGTTAATGCTGTCTTCCTGTTCCTGTGTTGGTGTTCTGTTAATGCTGTCTTCCTGTTCCTGTGTTGGTGCTCTGTTAATGCTGTCTTCTGTTCCTTTTGTTTCTGTTAATGTTTCCTGTTCCGTGTGTGTTCTGTTAATGCTGTCTTCCTGTTCCTGTGTTGGTGTTCTGTTAATGCTGTCTTCCTGTTCCTGTGTTGGTGTTCTGTTAATGCTGTCTTCCTGTTCCTGTGTTGGTGTTCTGTTAATACTGTCTTCCTGTTCCAGTGTTGGTGTTCTGTTAATGCTGTCTTCCTGTTCCATGTGCTGCTGTTCTGTTTATGCTGTCATTCTGTTCCTGTGTTGGTGTTCTGTTAATGCTGTCTTCCTGCTCTCGTGTTGGTGTTCTGTTAATGCTGTCTTCCTGTTCCTGTTTTAGTGTTCTGTTAATGCTGTCTTCCTGTTCCGTGTGTGGTGTTCTGTTAATGCTGCTTCCTGTTCCTGTGTTGGTGTTCTGTTAATGCTGTCTTCCTTCCTTGTTGGTGTTCTGTTAATGCTGTCTTCCTGTTCCTGTTTTAGTGTTCTGTTAATGTCTTCCTGTTCCAGTGTTGGTGTTCTGTTAATGCTGTCTTCCTGTTCCTTTGTTGGTGTTCTGTTAATGCTGCCTTCCTGTTCCTTTGTTGGTGTTCTGTTAATGCTGTCTTCCTGTTCCTTTGTTGGTGTTCTGTTAATGCTGTCGTCCTGTTCCTGTGTTGGTGTTCTGTTAATGTCTTCCTGTTCCAGTGTTTGTGTTCTGTTAATGCTGTCTTCCTGTTCCTTTGTTGGTGTTCTGTTAATGCTGTCTTCCTGTTCCCGTGTTGGTGTTCTGTTAATGCTGTCTTCCTGTTCCTGTTGTTGGTGTTCTGTTAATGCTGTCTTCCTGTTCCTTTGTTGGTGTTCTGTTAATGCTGTCTTCCTGTTCCTGTGTTGGTGTTCTGCTGATAATGTCTTCCTGTTCCCGTGTTGGTGTTCTGTTAATGCTGTCTTCCTGTTCCTTTGTTGGTGCCATGTTAATGCTGTCTTCCTGTCCCTGTTGTCCTCAAGCTCCCGTGCTGGTGTTCTGCTGTCTCATAATCAAGGAGAACCGCTGTGCACATGAGGAATACGAGGTAATCATGTTTGATACGAGGAAGGAGGTAGTAACTACGATTCCCTAGATGGGTAGAGGAGAGAGAAGAGAGAGAGAGAAGAGAGAGGAGAGAGAGAGAGAGAGAGAGAGAGAGAGAGAGAGAGAAGGGAGAGAGAGAGAGAGAGAGAGAGAGAGAGGAGAAGAGAGAGAGAGAGAGAGAGAGAGAGAGAGAGAGAGAGAGAGAGAGAGAGAGAGAGAGAGAGAGAGAGAGAGAGAGAGAAGAGAGAGAGAGAGAGGGAGAGAGAGAGAGAGAGAGAGAGAGGAGAGAGAGAGAGAGAGAGAGAGAGAGAGAGAGAGAGAGAGAGAGAGAGAGAGAGAGAGAGAGAGAGAGAGCTTAATGAGATACGACAGGAAGGAGAGAGATCAAAGAGATTGGGCAGAGAGCAAAACCAGGAAAAATTGAGAGGCGAAAGTGTTCACCTAATAGAAATTAGGTAGAAACAGGAAATATTATTAATTTTAACTGGGTTTACAAACTTAAATGTTTGTGACACTCTGCTCCTCTCATGCTGCTACTGATACATTCCTTAATATTCTCTCTCTCTCTCTCTCTCTCTCTCTCTCTCTCTCTCTCTCTCTCTCTCTCTCTCTCTCTCTCTCTCTCTCACTATCTCTCTCTTCTCATTCTTTGCACTAACTTACTTCAGACATGAATATTACTTGCAAGTGTTTGAGGCCAGACATAGATATGCATAAATCATTGATTAAGCAGACTTATGACCCCCCTCCCCACCCCCAGGGGAGGTTCCTGGATGCTGGCGAGGGCTCCTCAGCTGTGGAATTGGATCTGTACTCCAATTACTCGAATCGAGATTGAATGCCTTCCATTTCTCCCAGGCCCTGTATGACCCCTACGGATTTAGCGCTCCCTCATGAATGTTGTAATAATAATAATAATAATAATAATAATAATAATAATAATAATAATAATAATAATAATAATAATAATAATAATAATAATAATATAGCAGACTTATGAGGACTCCCCCTCACATAGACCTCCAGCAGCACGAAGAAGCCGATGTCTCGGCTAAACTAACTACGTATACAAAAAAAATGAATGTCGGTTTTTATATTGGTTTCTCAAGCAGACGTTGAAAATCCAGTGATAGTAAAAAACTAGCAAATGAGTTTGAAGTAACTAGAATAGAGGAGAAAGGAACTAACCAGTCCATTGTCCAATAAGACTTGTCTTTGGAGAAACCAACAACGTCAGAAGACAACAGTGTGTTGCCACTGCTAGACCACGGCCAGGTTATAAGTATGCATCAGTTCGGTGTATGTCAATGACGTTTAACCTGGTGGCTAAAGCTCTCGCTTCACACAGCGAGGGTCTGGGTTCGATTCCCAGCGAGGGTAAAAACAGTGGGCGTGTTCCTTTACACCGGTTGTCTATGTTAACTATCAGTAAAATGGGTACCTGGGCTGGTGTGGATCGCATCCTGGGACAAAACTGACCTAATTTGCCCGAAATGCTCCGTCAGCTAGGAGTGTATACCATGTACATGTACTTGTAGAAATAAAGATATTATATTATTATATTACAGTGTGTGGACAGAGACGCCTCACACTATACTGTATCGTAGATTCTCCAAAAATATAACCATTTAGAAACACATCCAGATCAACCTTACTGAAAGGGCCAAAAAACGATGAACGAAGTTTCCATATTTGTTGAGCTTGAATTCTCTCTGTGATCATCAGCACCCCCTGTGATCATCAGCACCTCCCTGTGATCATCAGCACCCCCTGTGATCATCAGCACCTCCCTGTGATCATCAGCACCTCCCTGTGATCATCAGCCCCTGTGATCATCAGCACCTCCCTGTGATCATCAGCACTCCTGTGATCATCAGCACCCCTGTGATCATCAGCACCTCCCTGTGATCATCAGCACCCCCTGTGATCATCAGCACCCCCTGTGATCATCAGCACCTCCCTGTGATCATCAGCACCCCCTGTGATCATCAGCACCCCCTGTGATCATCAGCACCTCCCTGTGATCATCAGCACCTCCCTGTGATCATCAGCACCTCCTGATCTCGCCCCTGATCATCAGCACCTCCCTATGATCATCAGCACCTCTCTGTGATCATCAGCACCTCCCTGTGATCATCAGCACCTCACTGTGATCATCAGCACCTCCTGTGATCATCAGCACCTCCCTGTGATCATCAGCACCTCCCTATGATCATCAGCACCTCTCTGTGATCATCAGCACCTCCCTATGATCATCAGCACCTCACTGTGATCATCAGCACCTCTCTGTGATCATCAGCACCTCCTGTGATCATCAGCACCTCCCTATGATCATCAGCACCTCTCTGTGATCATCAGCACCTCCCTGTGATCATCGGCACCTCCCTGTGATCATCAGCACCTCTCTGTGATCATCAGCACCTCCCTGTGATCATCAGCACCTCCTGTGATCATCAGCACCTCCCTGTGATCATCAGCACCTCTCTGTGATCATCAGCACCTCCCTGTGATCATCAGCACCTCCTGTGATCATCAGCACCTCCCTGTGATCATCAGCACCTCCCTGTGATCATCAGCACCTCACTGTGATCATCAGCACCTCCCTGTGATCATCAGCACCTCCCTGTGATCATCAGCACCTCCCTGTGATCATCAGCACCCCTGTGATCATCAGCACCTCCACTGTGATCATCAGCACCTCCTGTGATCATCAGCACCTCCTGTGATCATCAGCACCTCCCTGTGATCATCAGCACCTCACTGTGATCATCAGCACCTCCCTGTGATCATCAGCACCTCCTAGTGATCATCAGCACCTCTCTGTGATCATCAACACCTCCCTGTGATCATCAGCACCTCACTGTGATCATCAGCACCTCCCTGTGATCATCAGCACCTCCTGTGATCATCAGCACCTCCTGTGATCATCAGCACCTCCCTGTGATCATCAGCACCTCCTGTGATCATCAGCACCCCTGTGATCATCAGCACCCCTAGTGATCATCAGCACCTCTCTGTGATCATCAGCACCTCCCTAGTGATCATCAGCACCTCCTGTGATCATCAGCACCTCACTGTGATCATCAGCACCTCACCTGTGATCATCAGCACCTCCTGTGATCATCAGCACCTCCTGTGATCATCAGCACCTCCTGTGATCATCAGCACCTCCTGTGATCATCAGCACCTCACTGTGATCATCAGCACCTCCCTGTGATCATCAGCACCTCCTGTGATCATCAGCACTCTCCTGTGATCATCACACCTCCCTGTGATCATCAGCACCTCACTGTGATCATCAGCACCTCCTGTGATCATAGCACCTCTGATCATCACACCTCACTGTGATCATCAGCACCTCACTGTGATCATCAGCACCTCACTGTGATCATCAGCACCTCCATGTGATCATCAGCACCTCCTGTGATCATCAACACCTCCCTGTGATCATCAGCACCTCTGTGATCATCACACCTCCTGTGATCATCAGCACCTCACTGTGATCATCAGCACCTCACTGTGATCAACAGCACCTCAATGTGATCATCAGCACCTCCCTGTGATCATCAACACCTCCCTGTGATCATCATCACCTCACTGTGATCATCATCACCTCACTGTGATCATCAGCACCTCACTGTGATCATCAGCACCTCAATGTGATCATCAGCACCTCACTGTGATCATCAGCACCTCCTGTGATCATCAGCACCTCCCTGTGATCATCAGCACCTCTGTGATCATCAGCACCTCACTGTGATCATCAGCACCTCCCTGTGATCATCAGCACCTCCTAGTGATCATCAGCACCTCTCTGTGATCATCAACACCTCCCTGTGATCATCAGCACCTCCCTGTGATCATCAGCACCTCCCTGTGATCATCAGCACCTCACTGTGATCATCAGCACCTCACTGTGATCAACAGCACCTCAATGTGATCATCAGCACCTCACTGTGATCATCAGCACCTCCCTGTGATCATCAGCACCTCACTGTGATCATCAGCACCTCACTGTGATCATCAGCACCTCACTGTGATCATCAGCACCTCACTGTGATCATCAGCACCTCACTGTGATCATCAGCACCTCCCTGTGATCATCAGCACCTCACTGTGATAATCAGCACCTCACTGTGATCATCAGCACCTCACTGTGATCATCAGCACCTCACTGTGATCATCAGCACCTCACTGTGATCATCAGCACCTCAATGTGATCATCAGCACCTCAATGTGATCATCAGCACCTCACTGTGATCATCAGCACCTCACTGTGATCATCAGCACCTCACTGTGATCATACCTCACTTGTCATCAGCCTCACTGTGATCATCAGCACCTCATGTGATCATCAGCACCTCATGTGATCATCAGCACCTCACTGTGATCATCAGCACCTCACTGTGATCATCAGCACCTCACTGTGATCATCAGCACCTCACTGTGATCATCAGCACCTCACTGTGATCATCAGCACCTCACTGTGATCATCAGCACCTCACTGTGATCATCAACACCTTCCTTTTTTCTCCATAAATTTAACTGGTGAGTTTGAACAAAATAACTCATTGCCTTTTTAGATGTCTTATTATTAAAGGGAACTATGATTTTAATTTCAAAATATACAGAAAACCAACAAATAGCTTTATCACATCATCACAGAATTAAACTTTCTGTTTTCTCATTCATGTTTTTGAGAACTTTGCGTATTTGCAGCCCAGAGTTTATAGATGAAGAAAACTTGAATATTTATGAAATAGCTAACGATGTAAAATACCCAAAATACTTAATTGATAAATCTTTTAAAATTGCTAGAAATACTTTTTACAAATTAAAAAAAAAGGACAAACAGCAATATCCAACCAAGAATATTTTGGTTCTCCCATACCATGAAAACCTTAATATAACTTATCGACTTAAGAATTTTAAAATCAAAGTTGTATATAAATATCTTGATGCAATTAAAAAACCATCTGATTTAAAAATTCCCCAAAAATGTTGACGGCTGTCTACAAAATTCCCTGTAAAAAATGTATAAAGCTTATTATAGGCAAACTGGAAAAAGCTTTGAACTAAGATTGCAACAGCATAAATATAGTATTAGAACTGGACAAGAGTTGAATGCTCTGTTTATTCATGTGAGAGATTCAATTGAGATCCAATTGATTTTCAAAGGCCGAGAAAGTTGCATCAAGCAAATCTAAGGTTGACACAAATATAACTGAATCAAGATTCACCAAAAATAGTTTCGATTTTAATATGGCTATTTTTTTAGTAAGATTATGCAAATCTCCCCCACTCCTATACCACTTCCCATTCCTCCACCATCTCTCCCACTCCTATCCCACTTCCCATTCCTCCACCATCTCTCCCACTCCTATCCCACTTCCCATTCCTCCACCATCTCCCCCACTCCTATCCCACTTCCCATTCCTCCACCATCTCTCCCACTCCTATCCCACTTCCCATTCCTCCACCATCTCCCCCACTCCTATCCCACTTTCCATTCCTCCACCATCTCCCCCACTCCTATCCCACTTCCCATTCCTCCACCATCTCCCCCACTCCTATCCCACTTCCCATTCCTCCACCATCTCACCCACTCCTATCCCACTTTCCTCGTCCCCCTCCCTTCTCCACTCCGCTTGTGTTTGTTGTTGTTAGACTTTCTCAGCGTCTCTTCATCAGATTGATAAACATACATCATTAAGGAATGGCTGATGATGCACTCTTTTAATGAAGGTAATGTTGCTGTCTGTTTGTGAGGCAGAGGTGTGGCAGGGGTGTGGCATGGGGGAGACACGGGTGTTACAGGGGTGAGGCAGAGGTGATGCAGAAATGAGGCAGGGGGTAAAGCACGGGGTGAGGCAGGGTAGAGACAGGGGTGAGGCAGGGGTGACTCAGGGGTGTGGCATGGGGGAGACAGGGGTGTTACAGGGGTGAGGTAGAGGTGATGCAGAAATGAGGCAGGGGGTGAGGCAGGGGTGAGGCATGGGGAGAGACAGGGGGTGATGCAGGGGTGAAGCAGAGGGCAGGCCAGACAAGAGGCAAGGGGAGCGGCAAGGGAGAGGCAGGGGAGAGGCATTCGGGGTGGGGGAATAAGAGAGGGTAAGGAAGGTGGAATAAGGGGGAATAAGGGAGGGGGATAAGGGGGTTAAGAGAGGGGGAATAAGGGAGGGTAAGGGATAGAACAAATAAAGTCTCTCGTCTGTTATTGCTGCTTTTTAAAACATTTTTTGTTTACCAAAGGTAAGGTGCACCTGTGTAACTGTGGGTGAGGTGAACCTGTGGGTGAGGTGCACCTGTGTAACTGTGGGTAAGGTTCACCTGTGTAACTGTGACTGAGGTACACCTGTGTAACTGTGGGTGAGGTGAACCTGTGGGTGAGGTGCACCTGTGTAACTGTGGGTAAGGTGCACCTGTGTAACTGTGGGTAAGGTGCACCTGTGTAACTGTGGGTAAGGTGCACCTGTGTAACTGTGGGTGAGGTGCACCTGTGTAACTGTGGGTAAGGTGCACCTGTGTAACTGTGACTGAGGTGCACCTGTGTAATTGTGGGTGAGGTGCACCTGTGAAACTGTGGGTGAGGTGAACCTGTGTGAGTGCACATGTGAATGTGGTGAGGTGCACCTGTGTAACTGTGGGTGAGGTGCACCTGTGTAACTGGGTGAGTCTGTGTACTGGTGAGTGCACCTGTGTAACTGTGGGTGAGGTGCACCTGTGTAACTGTGGGTGAGGTGCACCTGTGTAACTGTGGTGAGTTGCACCTGTGTAACTATGGTTGAGGTGCACCTGTGTAACTGTGGGTGAGTACCTGTGTAACTGTGGGTGAGGTGCACCTGTGTAACTGTTGTAAGGTGCACCTGTGTAACTTGTGAGGTGCACTGTGTAACTGTGGGTAGGTGAACCTGTGTAACTGTGGGTGAGGTGCACCTGTGTAACTGTGGGTGAGGTGCACCTGTGTAACTATGGGTGAGAGTGCACTGTGTAACTTGGTGAGGTGCACCTGTGTAACTGTGGTGAGGTGCACCTGTGTACTTGGGTGAGGTGCACCTGTGTAACTGTGGGTGAGTGCACCATGTGAAACTGTGGGTTAGGTGCACCTGTGTACCTGTGGGTGAAGTGCACCTGTGTAACTATGGGTGAGGTGTACCTGTGTAACTATGGGTGAGGTGCACCTGTGTAACTGTGGGTGAGGTGCACCTGTGTAACTGTGGGTGAGGTGCACCTGTGTTACTGTGGGTGAGGTGCACATGTGTAACTGTGCGTGAGGTGCACCTGTGTAACTGTGGGTGAGGTGCACCTGTGTAACTGTGGGTGAGGTGCACCTGTGTAACTGTGGGTGAGGTGCACCTGTGTAACTGTAGGTGAGGTGCACCTGTGTAACTGTGGGTGAGGTGCACCTGTGTAACTGTGGGTGAGGTGCACCTGTGTAACTGTGGGTGAGGTGCACCTGTGTAACTGTGGGTGAGGTGCACTTGTGTAACTGTGGGTGAGGTGCACTTGTGTAACTGTGGGTGAGGTGCACCTGTGTAACTGTGGGTGAGTTGCACCTGTGTAACTATTTTTGAGGTGTAACTGTGGGTGAGTTGCACCTGTGTAACTGTGGATGAGGTGCACCTGTGCAACTGTTTTTGAGGTGCACCTTTGTAACTATTTTTGAGGTGCACATGTGTAACTGTGGTTAAGGTGCACCTGTGTAACTGTGGGTGAGGCGCACCTGTGTAACTGTGGGTGAGGTGCACCTGTGTAACTATGGGTGAGGTGCACCTATGTAACTGTATGTGAGATGCACCTGTGTAACTCTGGTGAGTTGCACCTTTGTAACTGTGGGTGAGGTGCACATGTATATCTATAGGTGAGGTGTACCTGTGCAACTGTGGGTGACGTGCACCCGTGTAACTGTGGGTTAGGTGCACTTGTGTACCTGTGGGTGAAGTGCACCTGTGTAACTATGGGTGAGGTGTACCTGTGTAACTATGGGTGAGGTGCACCTGTGTAACTGTGGATGAGGTACACCTATGTACCTATGAGTGAGATGCACCTGTGTAACTGTGGGTGAGGTGCACCTGTGTAACAATTAGTAAGTGCACCTGTGTAACTATGAGTGAGGTGCACCTGTGTAACTGTGGATGAGGTGCACCTGTGTAACTATGAGGGAGATGCACCTGTGTAACTGTGGTTTAGGCGCACCTGTGTACCTGTGGGTGAGGTGCACCTGTGTATCTATTAGTAAGGTGCACCTGTGTAACTATGAGTGAGGTGCACCTGTGTAACTGTGGGTGAGGTGCACCTGTGTAACTGTGGGTGAGATGCACCTGTGTAACTGTGGGTGAGATGCACCTGTGTAACTGTGGGTGAGATGCACTTGTGTAACTGTGGGTGAGATGCATCTGTGTAACTGTGGGTGAGGTGCACCTGTGTAACTGTGGGTGAGCTGCACCTGTGTAACTGTGGGTGAAGTGCACCTGTATAACTCTGAGTGAGGTGCACCTGTGTAACTATGAGTGAAGTGCATATGTGTAACTGTGGGTGAGGAGCACCTGTGTAACTGTGGGTGAGGTGCACCTGGGTAACTTTTTGTAAGGTGCTCCTATGTAAATGAGGGTGAGGTGCACCTGTGTCACTGTGGGGAAAGGAGTTGAGGTATGGGGTAAGGAGTGGAGGTATGGGAGGAGGAGTGGAGGTGTGTAGAGAGGGGTGGAGGTGTGTAGAGAGGGGTGGAGGTGTGGGGAGAGGTGTTTACAACGATTATTGTTTATTGCGTCAGTGGATCAAGGCGGGGTAGCAATGATAAGACTTCGGAGGCTTCTTTCTTTATTTGCGATAACGTGAGAGTACAGGGGCAGTGTGTTTGTGCCCATGGCCCAGGAGGGCCATGCGCCTGCGAGGGAGAGAGGGGTAGGCCTTGTTTACTATAGGATGTCTGGACGAGAACCCACTGCTGCCACCAATGATTTTTTTTATTATTTTTATTAAGACATAGGCCGTTTCCCACCAAGGGAGGGTGGCCAGAAAAAGAAAAACTTTCATCATTATTCACTCCATCACTATCTTGCCAGAGGCGTGCTTACACTACAGTTATAAAACTGCAACATTTAACATCCCTCCTTCAGAGTGCAGGCACTGTACTTCCCATCTCCAGGACTCAAGTCCAGCCTGCCGGTTTCCCTGAAACCCTTCATAAATGTTACTTTGCGTCCACTCCAACAGCATGTGAAGTATTAAAAAACATTTGTCTCCATTCACTCCTATCAAATACGCTCATGTATGCTTGCTGGAAGTCCAAGCCCCTCACACACGAAACCTTCCTTACCCCCTTCCTCTAACCTTTCCTAGGCCGACCCCTACCCCGCCTTCCCTCCACTACAGATTTGTACACTCTCGAAGTCATTCTACTTTGTTCCACCCTCACTACATGTTCAAACCACCTCAACAACCCCTCCTCAGCCCTCTGGATAATAGTCTTGGTAATCCCGCACCTCCTCCTAATTTCCACACTACGAATTTACTGCATTATATTCACACCACACATTGATCTCAGACATTACATCTCCACTGCCTCCAGCCTTCTCCTTGTTGCAACATTCATCACCCATGCTTCACACCCATATAAGAGTGTTTGTATAACTATACTCTCATACATTCCCCTCTTTGCTTCCACGGACAAAGTTCTTTGTCTCCACAGACTCCTAAGTGCACCACTTACCCTTTTACCCTCATCAGTTCTATGATTCACCTCATCCTTCATAGACCCATCCGCTGATGCGTCCACTCCTAAATATCTGAATACATTCACCTCCTCCATACTCTCTCCTCCAATCTGATATCCAATCTTTCATCACTTAATCTTTTTGTTATCCTCATCACCTTACTCTTTCCTACATTCACTTTCAATTTCCTTCTTTTACATACCCTACCAAACTCATCCACCAACCTCTTGCCAACGTCTATCAAGGCGGGGTAGCAACGATAAGACTTCAGAGGCTTCTTACTTTATTTGCGATAACGTGAGGGTACATAGGCAGTGTGTTTGTGGCCATGGCCTGGGAGGGCCATGCACCTGCGAGGGAGAGAGGAGTAGGCCTTGTTTACTCTAGGATGTCTGGACGAGAAGTGAGAGGGATGCAGGTCTTGGCATACCCACCCAGAGGCCTGCCCCCTGGTGGAAACTATGGTAACTAGGCATGTAGGCTTACAACTTACATTTTGCTCGGCTGGCGGACAGTATAGGCTGTCTATGCAGACAGTACAGGCTGTCTATAGAGGTGTGGGAAAGGGGTGGAGGTATGGGAAGAGGAGTGGTGTGGAGAGAGAAGTGGAGGTTTGGGGAGAGGTGTGAAGGTGTGGGGAGAGGCGTGGAGGTGTGGGGAAAGAGGTGAAGTTGGAGGAGAGGGGATGTGGAGGGGAGTGGGATGGAGGTGTCCGAAGAGGGGTGGTGTGGGGAGAGGGGTGGAGGTGTGGGGCTGGGGTAGAGGAGATGGGACAGGGGTGGTGGTGGTGTGGATAGAATTTTATATACATAACAAAAATTAGTCACATCAGCAATGCTGTGCTTCCCTCGTCTCTCTGACACATACAGAGTGAGAACAATAACTACTGTATTTTCCTATATATTCCGTCACACAGGAAGGGGTTACAGACATAGTGTTGAAATGTGTCATCCTTTGCCGAGGTAAGGCAACAGATTAATGAGATTATCATTATTAAAGGTTTCCTTCCAGCAGGTCTGCAGTTAATGTCACTTGAGAATTACCATCGCTCAGGATGGTCTACCCAAGAGAAATGGAATTTTTTATGAAGATATCTCCATCACTTCAGAGCAGGAAAACATAAAACAATTTAGGAGACAGAGAAAAGAATAGACTGATGGAAGGAAAAAATTGACATATATATATATATATATATATATATATATATATATTTTATATATTACTTATGTACACATAAATACAAATACAAATTTAGGATTACGTATTTATATATAATTTGGAGAGTATGCATTTGCATACAAGTGAGGCATGACATCACCAGGATGTTAATGAGTACTGATAAATTTAACGTTGACAGTGAGGGGTATCCTCAAGTGCCCTGGAGTAGACAGTGTTGACACTGTTCCAAGTACACCATTCCACCAGGACTAAAGTCCCAGACAACTGAACACTCGGTTATATAATGGCTAAGGTCACGTACCTTCTTTTGCGCCAGAATAATGTTGGCAGTGTTATTCTGGCAGTGTTACACAATCTAGTGGACTTTTTATATTGGTCGTATACATAACTCTCTGAGTGGAAGAGAGCACAGTGCTTGATACTAGTACGTCTACCAGAGCTGTTATCCTTTACCAAGATGGTTTGAACCGTGGAGCCTAGGGTGTTCTCGGGAGGAGGGTGGAGGTGTAGAGAGAGGGCGGAGGTGTAGAGAGAGGGGCGGAGGTGTAGAGAGAGGGGCGGAGGTGTAGAGAGAGGGGCGGAGGTGTAGAGAGAGGGACGGAGGTGTAGAGAGAGGGCGGTGTTGAGAGAGGGCGGAGGTGTTGAGAGAGGGGCGGAGGTGTAGAAAAAGGGGGGAAGATGTAGAGAGAGGGTTGAAGGTATAGAGAAAGGGGTTAAGGTGTGTAGTTTGAAAGAATCAGAGAATCGAATTGTACACGAGGTTAGGGAGGGACCACGTGGAGTGGAGGAGGAAGAGTTGGTGTAAGAGCCATATATTACGGTGTAAGAGCCATATATTACGGCTGTAAGAGCCATATATTACGGCTGTAAGAGCCATATATTACGGCTGTAAGAGCCATATATTACGGCTGTAAGAGCCATATATTACGGCTGTAAGAGCCATATATTACGGCTGTAAGAGCCATATATTACGGCTGTAAGAGCCATATATTACGGCTGTAAGAGCAATATATTACGACTGTAAGAGCCATATATTACGGCTGTAAGAGCCATATATTACGGCTGTAAGAGCCATATATTACGGCTGTAAGAGCCATATATATGGCTGTAAGAGCAATATATTACGGCTGTAAGAGCAATATATTACGGCTGTAAGAGCCATATATTACGGCTGTAAGAGCCATATATACGGCTGTAAGAGCCATATATTACGGCTGTAAGAGCCATATATATGGCTGTAAGAGCAATATATTACGGCTGTAAGAGCCATATATATGGCTGTATGAGCCATATATATGGCTGTAAGAGCCATATATTACGGCTGTAAGAGCCATATATTACGGCTGTAAGAGCCATATATTCCTCCCGTCTTGATAGTAATGTGTTCAACTTTCTTTACTTCATGAAACATTAATGAAATTCAACATTATCAAACATTTTGATGAAGAATTAGACACAGGTGCAGCACCTGGGTGTCTGTAATGTAAATGTCTCGCCATCCAGAGGGTCTGTCAATACAAATTTAAGGACATAATTGGAAGAAAGTAGAAATATAAACGAAAGATGAGGTGATCAGTCTCAGTCTTGGAGTTGGTGAAGA
Source organism: Cherax destructor (assembly GCA_009830355.1). Classification (NCBI taxonomy): domain Eukaryota; kingdom Metazoa; phylum Arthropoda; class Malacostraca; order Decapoda; family Parastacidae; genus Cherax; species Cherax destructor. The sequence goes on from WNWK01001414.1 coordinate 219,876, forward strand.
GTACCGTTCTTTAAGAAAAATATTAATTTATTACATGTTATTTTATATTTCATGCTTAAATATTGTATAAAAAACTAGATATCTTTAAAAAAATATATTTCTTACGTGATTTATACAATTTTCTGAATAGTATAAGGATTTAAAGATTATTCTGAGCATGAAGATTTTCAGATATTCTTTACATTAGGATTTGTAAATAATCAGAACATTAATATTTACTCATGCTTAGTATATCAAAATTTTCAAATGCTCTGAATTTTAAGTTTTACAAATACTCTAAACGTTAAGAATCAAGAATACGCTGAGCATTAAGGTTTATAAATACTCTGATATTAAGATTTACAAATACTCTCAACATTAATAACTCACTGGAACAGACATTAATTAGAAGCCTATTAGACGAGTCAGTCTCCGGTTATGGTACGGATTTGAAGGGTTCTATTTTTTACTGTTTCTCTACTTAAATAAATTTACCTGGACTGGAAACGGATCACAACACGAGTACCTTCAGCAGGCACTGTTTTCCGAGGTGCTTTCAGCAGGCACTGTCTCCCGAGGTGCCTTCAGCAGGCACTGTTTTCCGAGGTGCCTTCAGCATTCACTGTCTCTTGCGATGACAGTTCTTCTTATCTTTCCCGAGAGTTTTTATTGTGTGCGGTGCTGGATGTCTTCCTTATCAACACAGAGGAGGTGATGATGAGAAGATGTAAAAACCGATGGGATTTTGTTGATATATTTGATAATAATGAATTTGTTTAATTCATCACTCTGTCGGTTCTCTCAAACATTAACCTACATTTGATAATGACTTCTGGCTACTTTCTACCTTTTTAACTCAAACAGAAATTACACAATCAACCTCAAGCACTGGTAAGCCAGCAAGTGGCTGAGCCATTGCGAAAATAAATCACATTTGCAATATACACAATCTGCAGAGCACTGACAGGCAAATATATAACACAGTGAAGCATATATCAACCATTTGCCAGCTGTTGCATCCGGCTGGTTGTATACATCTCTCTTTTTAATGAGAGAAAATATAATTCACTTATTATTCCACCTGCTCGGAGACGGTTCTTCAGACGGAGTGAAACTGGTGAAGGGGTTCTTGATTTAAGCCAATGAACTTAGTTTTTCCTTTACGTGGATCAGACTTGGTTGCCTTACAGTCCCAGTTGTCTGTTTTACCACATCTAGAGCTAATTGTGCACACTCAGCCTAGAAGACAATACATATGCACTTCTTGGTAAAGTCTAGAGAATTTTTCCCCGAACTGAAAACTTTCTTCCCTTGTCACCCACTATAAGTGTTTGTGGAATCGGAACTAATATTTACTCTATTATATTCTCAAGGAATCTAATACAGTGAGTATTTGTTCTTGTTTCTTCTGATTAGAGGTACGGGTTAGTCTAGACGGTAGCGTGTCGAACTGTCAATTTACGGACCGCTGTTCGAGCCCTTCGTCCACCCTTACTATATATATATATATATATATATATATATATATATATATATATATATATATATATATATATATATATATATATAAGTAAGAGCCATATATTACGGCTGTTATTAAATGGAGAGTTAGAGGTATCGGGAAGATGGAGAGAATATTTTGAGGATTTGTTAAATGTTGATGAAGACAGGGAAGCTGTGATTTCGTGTGTAGGGCAAGGAGGAATAACATCTTGTAGGAGTGTGGAAGAGCCAGTTGTGGGTGTAGGGAAGTTCGTGAGGCAGTGGGTAGAATGAAAGGGGTAAGGCAGCTGGGATTGATGGGATAAAGATAGAAATGTTAAAAGCAGGTGGGGATATAATTTTGGAGTGGTTGGTGCTATTATTTAATAAATGTATGGAAGAGGGTAAGGTACCTAGGGATTGGCAGAGAGCGTGTATTGTTCCTTTGTATAAAGGCAAAGGGGACAAAAGAGAGTGCAAAAATTATAGGGGAATAAGTCTGTTGAGTGTACCTGGTAAAGTGTATGGTAGAGTTATTATTGAAAGAATTAAGAGTAAGACAGAAAGCAGGATAGCAGATGAACAAGGGGCTTTAGGAAAGGTAGGGGTGTGTAGACCAAGTGTTTACAGTGAAACATATAGGTGAACAGTATTTGGATAAGGGTAAAGATGTTTTTGTGGCATTTATGGATTTGGAAAAGGCGTATGATAGGGTAGATAGGGGGCAATGTGGCAGATGTTGCAGGTGTATGGAATAGGAGGAAGGTTACTGAAAGCAGTGAAGAGTTTTTATGAGGATAGTGAGGCTCAGGTTAGAGTGTGTAGGAGGGAATGGGACTATTTCCCAGTAAAGTGGGCCTTAGACAAGGATGTGTGATGTCACCGTGGTTGTTCAATATATTTATAGATGGGGTTGTAAGAGAAGTGAATGCAGGGTCTTGGCAAGAGGTGTTGGGCTAAAAGATAAAGAAGCAAATACAAAGTGGGAGTTGTCACAGTTGCTTTTGCTGATGACACTGTGCTTTGGGAGATTCTGAAGAGAAGTTGCAGAGGTTGGTGGATGAATTTGGTAGGGTGTGTAAAGAAGAAAATTGAAAGTGAATATAGGAAAGAGTAAGGTGATGAGGATAACAAAAGAATAGGTGACAAAAGATTGGATATCAGATTGGAGGGAGAGAGTATGGAGGAGGTGAATGTATTCAGATATTTGGGAGTGGACATGTCGGCGGATGGGTCTATGAAGGATGAGGTGAATCATAGAATTGATGAGGGAAAAGGGTGAGTGGAGCACTTCGGAGTCTGTGGAGACAAAGAACCTTGTCCATGGAAGTAAAAGGGGAATGTATGAGAGTATAGTTATACCAACGCTCTTATATGGGTGTGAAGCATGGGTGATGAATGTTGCAACGAGGAGAAGGCTGGAGGCAGTGGAGATGTCATGTCTGAGGTCAATGTGTGGTGTGAATATAATGCAGAGAATTCGGAGTTTGGAAATTAGGAGGAGGTGCGGGATTACCAAAACGATTGCCCAGAGAGCTGAGAGGGGTTGTTGAGGTGGTTTGGACATGTAGAGAGAATGGAACGAGACAGAGTGACTTCGGAGTGTATAAATCTGTAGTGGAGGGAAGGCGGGGTAGGGGTCGGCCTAGGAAAGGTTGGAGGGAGGGGTAAAGGAAGTTTTGTGTGCGAGGGCTTGGACTTCCAGCAAGCATGTGTGAGCGTATTTGATAGGAGTGAATGGAGGCATATGGTTTTAATACTTGACGTGCTGTTGGAGTGTGAGCAAAGTAACATTTATGAAGGGATTCAGGAAACCGGCAGGCCGGACTTGAGTTCTGGAGATGGGAAGTACAGTGCCGGCACTCTGAAGGAGGGTGTTAATGTTGCAGTTTTATAACTGTAGTGTAAAGCACCCTTCTGGCAAGACAGTGATGGAGTGAATGATGATGAAAGTTTTTCTTTTCGGGCCACCCTGCCTTGGTGGGAATCGGCCAATGTGTTAATAAAAAAAAAATATATATATATATATATATATATATATATATATATATATATATATATATATATATATATATATATATATATATATATATATATATATTATTGTGAACACGAACGAGTGGTATTGAATCAATAACAACACTGCGACTAGCCGAGGATTCGAACCCATGTAGTTTTGGCCGTGCCACTGGTGAGCAAATATCTCTCGTTCGTGGTCAAAATAATATATATGCTGCTAGTGGAGGCTAGTACACCAAACGGGGATAAGAATGAAATAGTTTAGAGGCGTCGACACCACCGTATGTCCTCGGACCAAAAGTAACACACCTAGCGTGGCTGGGTGCTTGGTTCTTGTAGGATTGTGTGGTTCAGTGGGTTAAGGCGTCATGTGATTTTCGCCTCACCACGGGCACGACATTATATATATATATATATATATATATATATATATATATATATATATATATATATATTTTTGTCGTGCCGATTAGGTAAAACTGGTCAATTAGCAAGAAATTTATAATTAAGTCCTTTCTAAAATTTTCTCTTATACGCTTAAAGATATATATTTTTAATTTATGTTAATTTAAAAATTTATAATTTTGTACCAAAAGAAACTTAGAAAACTTACCTAACCTTATTATAACAAACACAATTTAATTTACCCTAACCCAACTAAACATATTTTAGATACGTTTACAATAATTTAATAATAAATAAACACAATGAAATATATATTTTTGTTAGGTTAAGAATGATTTTTGCGAAATTATTGCATACACAAATTTTCGCTTGTCTTATATGGCAAGAAGAGCGTTGCTATTTAAGCCAAAATCACAAGTTTTACCTAATCGGCAGACATATATATATATATATATATATATATATATATATATATATATATATATATATATATATATATATATATATATATGCTAGAATTCACAAGAACAGCAGAAATTTTCACATTATATATATATATATATATATTAAAATATATATATATATGTGTGTGTGTGTGTGTGTGTGTGTGTGAAAATTTCGCCTGTTCTTGCGAATTCTAGCATGCATATATATATATATATATATATATATATATATATATATATATATATATATATATATATATGAACTACACATGTGCATCTACCTTGGCTGATACCTATCTCCAATACACCAGGGAGGAAGGAGGGGCAGCTGCCACTTCAGGGAGTCCCAGAAGTCGAGAAAATATGGAGAACTTGTCCATCATTATATGTTTGTTCCCATAGGCTCAGAGACCCTTGGCTCATGGGGAAAGAGTGCATCTAAGTTCCTCAAGGAGCTGGGCAAAAGACTCAACAGGGTAACTAGGGATCCCAGGGCAGCTAGTTTTCTGTTCCAGCGACTCAGCGCTGCTGTTCAGAGGGTAATGCATGCTGTATTCTGGGCACGCCCCCAGCTCGGAAGAGCTGGATGAGATTTTCGTTATAATCAGTGACAAACATGTAACAATATGTACTAGACATGTATCTCTCACCTCGTGTATTGTATATGCCATCTCTCTCTCTCTCTCTCTCTCTCTCTCTCTATATATATATATATATATATATATATATATATATATATATATATATATATATATATATATACACTATACCTATATTCTTTGTAGTAGGTTGGTAGACAGCAACCGCCCAGGGAGGTACTACCGTCCTGCCAAGTGAGTGTAAAACGAAAGCCTGTAATTGTTTTACATGATGGTAGGATTGCTGGTGTCTTTTTTCTGTCTCATGAAAATGTAAGATTTCAGGTGCGTCTTGCTACTTCTACCGTCAGTAGTGTTACTGATTCCCTATGTAATATACTTGTGTAGTATATGTAGTTAGTACCAGCTATGTTTTACATAGGTTCACTGTCTAGCTAGGCTTCGTGGCTAGCTGTGACGTCACGCAGCCCGCTCATGTAAGCGCTAGGGCTCAGGCCTCCTGAGATTCCGCTCCGCTCCCGTTACACCAACAGGACAGGGCACGGCTCCTGGGCTCCTTCACAAGACTCTCTCAATATATGTTACCAACCAATCTAGTGTGTATTTCTTCAACCCTCCAATATCTCCAGAACACCCCCGACACTGCTTACACTTAGGTCACACTACACATGCATGTACAAACATATATATATATATATATATATATATATATATATATATATATATATATATATATATATATATATATATATATATATACACACACAGCCTCTGGGTTTTCTTCTATTTTCCTACTAGTTCTTGTTCTTGTTTATTTCCTCTTATCTCCATGGAAGTAAGCCATGCGTGTCGTAAGAAGCAACTAAAATGCCGGGAGCAAGAGGCTAGTAACCCCTTCTCCTGTATACATTGATAAAGTTAAAAGAGAAACTTTTGTTTTAACACATCGGTCGTCTCCCACCGAGGCAGGGTGACCACCGAGGCAGGGTGACCACCGAGGCAGGGTGACCACCGAGGCAGGTTGATCACCGAGGCAGGGTGACCACCGAGACAGGGTGACCAACGAGGCAGGGTGACCACTGAGGCAGGATGACCACCGAGGTAGGGTGACCACCGAGGCAGGGTGACCACCGAGGCAGGTTGACCACCGAGGCAGGGTGACCACCGAGGCAGGGTGAAAACCGAGGCAGGGTGACCACCGAGGCAGGGTGACCACCGAGGCAGGGTGACCCAAAAAGAAAGAAAAATACTTTCATCATTCAACACTTTCACCATCACTCACACATAATCACTGTCTTTGCAGAAGCGCTCAGATACGACAGGTTAGAAGTCCCTCCAAACTGCCAAGATCCCAAACCCCTCCTTTAAAGTGTAGGCATCGTACTTCCCATTTCCAGGACTCAAGTCCGGCTAACTGGTTTCCCTGAATCAATTCACAAAATATTACCCTGCTCACACTCCAACAGCTCATCAGGTCCCAAAAACCATTCGTCTCCATTCACTCCTAACACGCTCACGCATGCTTGCTGGAAGTCCAAGCCCCTCGCCCACAAAACCTCCTTTACCCCTTCCCTCACATACCTCACATATGCCATTTGTGCATGGGGATCAACAGCAATTACCCACCTAAAGCCAATAATAACCCAACAAAAAGCCGCAGTGAGAATTATCACGCAATCCAACGCTAGGCAGCACACCCCCCACTCTTCAAAGACCTAAACCTACTCACTGTTCAGAACATCCATACTTACTACTCTGCTATCTACATTTATAGAACCATTAATTCCAACTTTAACCCTGAGCTAAAACACTTTCTTGACAGTTGTGACAGGACCCATAGACATAATACCAGACATAAACATCTCTTTGACATTCCCCGTGTCCGACTAAATCTATACAAAAATTCAATGCGCATAAAAGGGCCTAAAATCTGGAACTCCCTGCTGAAAACTCTAGAACTGCAGACACAACCTCCATTTTCAAAAGCACCGTTAAAAAACATCTTATCTCACTTACGCACCCAACCGGTAGCTAACCACATGAAAACTACTTTATCTTGCACATATCCACAGCAAAATACACTTATTGATATCTGTGATTCCCCTTAATTTGCACAGTACTAACCAAAATTCTAATACAACTATTGCTTCATAATTCTTAACTAGTCATAAGTTTACCTAAGACACTCCAATATAGAATCTTTATTATGCCAATACATCACCTTTATCATTAATATATAAACTAATTGCTAAATTCTTAAACTAATTGTTAAATACACCAATACATCACCTTTATCATTAATATATAAACTAATTGCTAAATTCTTAAACTAATTGTTAAATTCTTAAATATTTAAATTTCAGTACCTCAATTCTGTAAACCTAGTTAATCACTACAATTACCTAACCTTACTATCAGTATAATCATTGTGTCACTATTGAGTAAGATCTATCATAAAACTGCCTGAAAAGCCTAGGCATACCTAGGCATATTATTGGCCATCTTGTAATATCTACTTCATAAAATATATAATTATAAGTACACCCCACCTTGTATATTTCTCGAAATAAAGAATTTGAATTTGAATTTGAATTTTGGACGACGACCCCTTCCCTGCCTTCCCTCACAGATTTATATGCTCTTCAAGTCATTCTACTTTGTTCCAGTCTCTCTAAATGACCAAACCACCTCAACAACCCTTCTTCAGCCCTCTTATTAATACTCTTAGTAACTCCACACCTCCTCCTAATTTCCACTCTCCGAATTCTCTGTATAATGTTTACACCACACATTGCCCTTAGACAGGACATCTCCACTGCCTCCAGCAGCCTCCTCGCTGCAGCATTTGCAACCCATGCTTCACACCCATATAAGAGTGTTGGTACCACTATACTTTTGTACATTCCCTTCTTTGCCTCCATGGATAACGTTTTTTGTCTCCAAAAATACCTCAACCTACCACTCACCTTTGTTCCTTCATACATATATAAATATATATATATATATATATTATTTTTTTTTTATTAACACATCGGCCGATTCCCACCAAGGCAGGGTGGCCCGAAAAGAAAAACTTTCATCATCATTCACTCCATCACTGTCTTGCCAGAAGGGTGCTTTACACTACAGTTATAAAACTGCAACATTAACACCCCTCCTTCAGAGTGCCGGCACTGTACTTCCCATCTCCAGAACTCAAGTCCGGCCTGCCGGTTTCCCTGAATCCCTTCATAAATGTTACTTTGCTCACACTCCAACAGCACGTCAAGTATTAAAAACCATATGCCTCCATTCACTCCTATCAAATACGCTCACATGCTTGCTGGAAGTCCAAGCCCTCGCACACAAAACTTCCTTTCCCCTCCCTCCAACCTTTCCTAGGCCGACCCTACCCCGCCTTCCCTCCACTACAGTTTATACACTCTCGAGTCACTCTGTCTCGTTCCATTCTCTCTACATGTCCAAACCACCTCAACAACCCCTCCTCAGCCTCTGAACAATCGTTTTGGTAATCCGCACCTCCTCCTAATTTCCAAACTCCAATTCTCTGCATTATATTCACACCACACATTGACCTCAGACATGACATCTCCACTGCCTCCAGCCTTCTCCTCGTTGCAACATTCATCACCCATGCTTCACACCCATATAAGAGCGTTGGTATAACTATACTCTCATACATTCCCTCTTTACTTCCATGGACAAGGTTCTTTGTCTCCACAGACTCAAGTGCTCCACTCACCCTTTTCCCCTCATCAATTCTATGATTCACCTCATCCTTCATAGACCCATCCGCCGACATGTCCACTCCCAAATATCTGAATACATTCACCTCCTCCATACTCTCTCCCTCCAATCTGATATCCAATCTTTCGTCACCTATTCTTTTGTTATCCTCATCACCTTACTCTTTCCTATATTCACTTTCAATTTTCTTCTTTTACACACCCTACCAAATTCATCCACCAACCTCTGCAGCTTCTCTTCAGAATCTCCCAAAGCACAGTGTCATCAGCAAAAAGCAACTGTGACAACTCCCACTTTGTATTTGCTTCTTTATCTTTTAGCCCAACACCTCTTGCCAAGACCCTCGCATTCACTTCTCTTACAACCCCATCTATAAATATATTGAACAACCACGGTGACATCACACATCCTTGTCTAAGGCCCACTTTTACTGGAAATAGTCCCTTCCCTCCTACACACTCTAACCTGAGCCTCACTATCCTCATAAAAACTCTTCACTGCTTTCAGTAACCTTCCTCCTATTCCATACACCTGCAACATCTGCCACATTGCCCCCCTATCTACCCTATCATACGCCTTTTCCAAATCCATAAATGCCACAAAAACATCTTTACCCTTATCCAAATACTGTTCACCTATACGTTTCACTGTAAACACTTGGTCTACACACCCCCTACCTTTCCTAAAGCCCCTTGTTCATCTGCTATCCTGCTTTCTGTTTTACTCTTAATTCTTTCAATAATAACTCTACCATACACTTTACCAGGTACACTCAACAGACTTATTCCCCTATAATTTTTGCACTCTCTTTTGTCCCCTTTGCCTTTATACAAAGGAACAATACACGCTCTCTGCCAATCCCTAGGTACCTTACCCTCTTCCATACATTTATTAAATAATAGCACCAACCACTCCAAAATTATATCCCCACCTGCTTTTAACATTTCTATCTTTATCCCATCAATCCCAGCTGCCTTACCCCTTTCATTCTACCCACTGCCTCACGAACTTCCCCTACACCCACAACTGGCTCTTCCACACTCCTACAAGATGTTATTCCTCCTTGCCCTCACACGAAATCACAGCTTCCTGTCTTCATCAACATTTAACAAATCCTCAAAATATTCTCTCCATCTTCCCGATACCTCTAACTCTCCATTTAATAACTCTCCTCTCCTATTTTTAACTGTCAAATCCATTTGTTCTCTAGGCTTCCTCAACTTATTAATCTCATTCCAAAACTTTTCTTATTTTCAACAAAATTTGCTGATAACATCTCACCCACTCTCTCATCTGCTCTCTTTTACATTGCTTCACCACTCTTTTAACCTCTCTTTTCTCTCCATATACTCTTCCCTCCTTGCATCACTTCTACTTTGTAAAAACCTCTCATATGCTAACTTTTCTCCCTTACTACTCTCTTTACATCATCATTCCACCAATCGCTCCTCTTCCCTCCTGCACCCACTCGCCTGTAACCACAAACTTCTGCTGAACACTCTAACACTACATTTTTAAATCTACCCCATACATTTTCGACCCCATTGCCTACACTCTCACTAGCCCATCTATCCTCCAATAGTTGTTTATATCTTACCCTAACTGCCTCCTCTTTTAGTTTATAAACCTTCACCTCTCTTTTACTTACTGATTCTATTTTCCTTGTATCCCATCTACCTTTTACTCCCACTGTAGCTATAACTAAAAAGTGATCTGATATATCTGTAGCCCCTCTATAAACATGTACATCCGAAGTCTACTCAACAGTCTTTTATCTACCAATACATAGTCCAACAAACTACTGTCATTACGCCCTACATCATATCTTGTATACTTATTTATCCTCTTTTTCTTAAAATATGTATTACCTATAACTAAACCCCTTTCTATAAAGTTCAATCAAAGGGCTCCCATTATCATTTACACCTGGCACCCCAAACTTACCTACTACACCCTCTCTGCATGTTTCTCCCACTTTAGCATTTAGGTCCCCTACACAATTACTCTCTCATTTGGTTCAAAAGTTCCTATACATTCGCTTAACATCTCCCAAAATCTCTCTCTCTCCTCTACACTCCTCTCTTCTCCAGGTGCATACACGCTTATTATGACCCACTTTTCGCATCCGACCCTTATTTTAATCCACATAATCCTTGAATTTACACATTTATATTCCCTCTTTTCCTTCCATAACTGATCCTTCAACATTATTGCTACCCCTTCCTTAGCTCTAACTCTCTCAGATACTCCTGACTTAATCCCATTTATTTCTCCCCACTGAAACTCGCCTACCCCTTCAGCTTTGTTTGCTTAGGGCCAGGACATCCAACTTCTTTTCATTCATAACATCGGCAATCATCTCTTTCTTATCATCCGCACTACATCCACGCACATTCAGACACCCCAATTTTATAAAGTTTTTCTTCTTCTCGTTTTTAGTAGATTTGTACAGGAGAAGGGGTTACTAGCCCATTGCTCCCGGCATCTTAGTCGCCTCATACGACACGCATGGCTTACGGAGGAAAGATTCTTTTCCATTTCCCCCATGGACAATAGAGAAAATAAAAAGAACAAGAGCTATTAAGAAAAGAAGAAAAACCTAGATGTGTGTATGTATATATATGCATGTGTATGCCAGTGTAGTGTGACCTAAAGTGTAAGTAGAAGTAGCTAGATATACCTGTTATCCAGCGTGTTTATGAGACAGAAAAAAGACACCAGCAATCCTACCATCATGTAAAACAGTTTCAGGTTTCTGTTTCACAGTCACCTGGCAGGACGGTAGTACCTCCCTGGGTGGTTGCTGTCTACCAACCTACTACCTGCTTCAGTTGCTGCCTTGCAATATTGCGTAGTTCCTGATGACGCACTGAGAAGTGTAAAGTACTTGTGTTAAAGATTTCTATCCCCGTGGCTTGTCTTACACACACACACACACACACAACACACACACAAACACACACACACACACACATATATATATATATATATATATATATATATATATATATATATATATATATATATATATGTGTGTGTGTGTGTGTGTGTGTGTGTGTGTGTGTGTGTGTGTGTAAGACAAGCCACGGGGGATATAAATCTTTAACACAAGTACTTCACACTTCTCAGTGCGTCATCAGGAACTACGCAATATTGCAAGGCAGCAACTGAAGCAGGGAAAGTTTTCTCAGAGTAGCTCAGTGCAGGTCTGTCACCGGCCGCAGTTTCTCTCAGAATGTGGGGCCAACGATCGGTGCCAACCCCACACCACCACCATCCCTCTACTCTCCATATGGGGTAGGAGGGTTTTTAAGATGTCAAGTATTATGAAATTAGAAGATATAGTAGATATCCTCAAGCTTTTTCTAGCCGCTTAGAATAGGTCACGTGACTTAAGAAAATACTTTTCTCATTGAATAATATATATATGACACTGTGCTTTTGGGAGATTCTGAAGAGAAGTTGCAGAGGTTGGTGGATGAATTTGGTAGGGTGTGTAAAAGAAGAAAATTGAAAGTGAATATAGGAAAGAGTAAGGTGATGAGGATAACAAAAAGATAAGGTGACGAAAGATTGGATATCAGATTGAAGGGAGAGAGTATGGAGGAGGTGAATGTATTCAGATATTTGGGAGTGGACATGTCAGCGGATGGGTCTATGAAGGATGAGGTGATTCATAGAATTGATGAGGGGAAAAGGGTGAGTGGAGCACTTCGGAGTCTGTGGAGACAAAGAACTTTGTCCATGGAAGTAAAGAGGGTAATGTATGAGAGTATAGTTATACCAACACTCTTATATGGGTGTGAAGCATGGGTGATGAATGTTGCAACGAGGAGAAGGCTGGAGGCAGTGGAGATGTCATGCCTGAGGTCAATGTGTGGTGTGAATATAATGCAGAGAATTCGGAGTTTGGAAATTAGGAGGAGGTGCGGGATTACCAAAACTATTATCCAGAGAGCTGAGGAGGGGTTGTTGAGGTGGTTCGGACATGTAGAGAGAATGGAACGAGACAGAATGACTTCGAGAGTGTATAAATCTGTAGTGGAGGGAAGGTGGGGTAGGGGTCGGCCTAGGAAAAGTTGGAGGGAGGGGCTAAAGGAGGCTTTGTGTGCGAGGGGCTTGGACTTCCAGCAAGCATGTGTGAGCGTATTTGATAGGAGTGAATGGAGACAAATGGATTTTAATACTTGACGTGCTGTTGGAGTGTGAGCAAAGTAACATTTATGAAGGGATTCAGGGAAACAGGCAGGCCGGACTTGAGTCCTGGAGATGGGAGGTACAGTGCATGCACTCTGAAGGAGGGGTGATAATGTTGCAGTTTTATAACTGTAGTGTAAACTATTATTCAGTGCAACCTTTTTAATTAATGAAAGAAAGGAATAGAATGTGCTCTTTGTCCGTTTAAATGTCCTCCTCTGGGGTACTCTAATGTTCCCAGGGGTACTCAGAAGTATCTCTTCGTAAATATTTCCACCCCGTGGCTTGTCTTGCATAGCTAAGATCGACTGTCTGCGATTGTTTGCATATATATATATATATATATATATATATATATATATATATATATATATATATATATATCCTGGATGCTCTAGAGGACAAACAGAATGCAGATGTTATATACACAGACTTTGCAAAAGCCTTTGACAAGTGTGACCATGGTGTGATAGCACACAAAATGAGTGATAAAGGAATAACAGGAAAAGTTGGTAGATGGATCTATAATTTCCTAACAAGTAGAAAACAAAGAGTAGTAGTCAACAGAGTAAAGTCTGAGGCAGCTACTGTGAAAAGCTCTGTTCCACAAGGCACAGTACTTGCTCCCATCCTATTCCTCATCCTCATATCAGACATTGACAGGGATATAAGCGACAGTGCTGTGTCTTCCTTTGCAGATGACACCCGAATCTGTATGACAGTGTCCACCGTTGAAGACACTTCAAGACTCCAAGCAGACATAAACCAAATCTTTAAATGGGCTGCAGAAAACAATTTGAAGTTCAATGATGAGAAATTTCAATTACTTAGATACGGAAAACGTGAAGAAATTAAAATCTCATCGGAGTACAAAACTAATTCCAACCATACAATAGAGCGAAAAACTAATGTCAAAGACCTGGGAGTGATCATGTCAGAGGATCTCACCTTCAAGGACCATAACAAAGTAGCAATTGCATCTGCTCGAAAAATGACAGGATGGATAATGAGAACCTTCAAAACCAGGGATGCCAAGCCCATGTTGACACTTTACAGATCGCTTGTTCTATCTAGGCTGGAATATTGCTGCACACTAACGGCACCTTTCAAGGCGGGTGAAATTGCTGACCTTGAAAATGTGCAGAGAACCTTCACCGCACGCATAAGTGCGATAAACCACCTCAACTACTGGGAACGCTTGAAGTTCCTAAACCTGTACTCTCTAGAACGCAGGCGGGAGAGATACATTATTATATACACATGGAAAATTCTCGAGGGCTTAGTACCAAACTTGCACACAAAATCACTCCCTACGAAAGCAAAAGACTCGGCAGGCGATGTAACATCCCCCAATGAAGAGCAGGGTGCCACTAGCACGTTGAGGGACAACACAATAAGGGGCCCAAGATTGTTCAACTGCCTCCCAGCATACATCAGGGGGATTACCAACAAGCCCCTGGCTGTCTTCAAGCAGGCACTGGACAGGCACCTAAAGTCGGTACCTGACCAGCCAGGCTGTGGTTCGTACGTTGGACTGCGTGCGGCCAGCAGTAACAGCCTGGTTGATCAGGCTCTGATCCAACAGGAGGCCTGGTCACAGACCGGGCCGCAGGGGCGTTGACCCCTGGAATTCTCTCAGGTAAACTCCAGGTAATATATATATATATATATATATATATATATATTATTATATATATATATATATATATATATATATATATATATAAGCATACATACATAAAGCAACCTAATAGGACACGATTCGCCAACATGTGTTGGGTAGTAAAGTGAAATAATCAGAGAGTTGGTTGTATCTCGTGGTGGGTGAGGGTAACACACACAGGTATGACGCCAGCGTCGTATGTCTTGCCTTCATGACGGCCCAGATCTGACCCAGAGATAAAAGAAAAGAAAAAAAAGGGGAGAGAGAGAGAGAGGAAGGGGGATGTCCGAAGCTGTGTTTTGGCGCTTGAGAACAAGAGGGTGGGCGGGGCGAGGCGGTGCCGATCCTGCCCCCCCACCACCACCCCCACCACGCTTATTTATGTTCAGATCCACCGATAATCTTATTTGTTCTTCGGGTTATTTGTTATTTCAGGAGAACAGAGATGTCTCCCTTCGTTTCTGTCTCGTGTGTGTGTGTGTGTGTGTGTGTGTGTGTGTGTGTGTAATAGCGTATATGGAATTACCAATTTGTGGGTAGCGTAACGAAGCTTATGTTCGTGGTGCTTCGTCTTCTGTTACTAATTTATGTAACAAATTTGTTTAATTTCAAATATTTCACACACACACACACACACCTCACACATACACACACACACAAGCACATAACACATACACACAACACACACAACACAGAGGATGTCCGATACTGGTATTGGACGCAGACGGAAGCAACTGGCCAGAGGTCACGTTGCAAGAACTAACGAATAAAGGTTTCAGACCAGGATTCTATTTCTCAGGGTCTGTTGTATGCAGAGAAGCTAGAAATGTGCACTCTTTACTGGAGGAGAAGGGTCAGGGGGACATGGTAACTACATATGAAGAATACTTGTGGTATGACAAGGTATGTCGTGAGGCTTGTTCTACTAATTATGTAACAATTTTGTATTTTAATTTCTAAATATTTTCACACACACAACACACACACTCACACACTCACACACACACACCATACATACACACACACACACACACACACACGTCAGGCCCATACTGAGTATGCAGACCAGTCTGGAACCCACACCTGGTCAAGCACGTCAAGAAACTAGAGAAAGTGCAAAGGTTTGCGACAAGGTTATTTCCCACAACTCAGGGTCTGTCTTATGAAGAAAGGCTGAGGAAATAGGACTAACAACACTGGAGGAAAGAAGGTCAGAGGAGACATGATAACGACATACAAAATACTGGGGAATTGACAAGGTAGATAGTGACAGGTTGTTTCAGAAGGGAACACAGAAACAAGGGGACACAACTGGAAGCTGAAGACTCAGATGAGTCAAAGGGATGTCAGGAAACATTTCTTCAGCCACAGAGTAGTCAGGAAGTGGAATGGACTAGAGAATGATATAGTGGAGGCAGGAACCATACATAGTTTTAAGACAAGGTATGATAAAGCTCATGGAGCAGGGAGAGCAGAGACCCAGTAGCAGACAGCGAAGAGGCGGGGCCAGGAGCTGAGTCTCGACCCCTGCAACCACAATTAGGTGAGTACAATTAGGTGAGTACACACAGGACGCCCCCGATGGCCCAGTGGTAAAGCTCTCGCTTCACGCACGGAGGGGCCGGGTTCAATTCCCGGTGGGGCAGAAACATTTCGAAGTGTTTCCTTACACACACACACACACACACACATACATACAACAGGCCTAGTGTCTAATTGACATGTGCCTAGGACAAAATGGTAACTAACAGGACCGGTGTTGTTTCTGGTATTTGTGAACGACATGACGGAAGGAATAGACTCCGAAGTGTCAATGTTTGCAGATGATGTGAAGTTGATGAGAAGAATTCAATCGGACGAGGACCAGGCATAACTACAAAGGGATCTGGACAGGCTGCAAGCCTGGTCCAGCTACTGGCTCATGGAGTTCAACCCCACCAAGTGCAAAGTCATGAAGATTGGGGAAGGGCAAAGAAGACCGCAGGCGGAGTACAGTTTAGGGGCTAAAGACTACAAACCTCACTCAAGGAAAAGGATCTTGGGTTGAGTATAACACCAGGCACATCTCCTGAGGCGCACATCAACCAAATAACTGCTGCAGCATATGGGCGCCTAGCAAACCTAAAAACAGCATTCCGACATCTTAATAAGGAATCGTTCAGGACCCTGTATACTGTGTACGTTAGGCCCATACTGGAGTATGCAGTACCAGTTTGGAACCCACACCTAGCCAAGCACGTAAGGAAACTAGAGAAAGTGCAAAGGTTTGCAATAAGACTAGTCCTGGAGCTAAGAGGTATGTCCTACAAGGAGAGGTTAAGGATAATCGACCAGACGACACTGAAGGACTGGAAAGATAGGGGAATATGATAACGACATATAAAATACTGAGAGGAATCGACAAGGTGGACAGAGACAGGATGTTCCAAGGATGGGACACAGAAGCAAGTTATCACAATTGGAAGTTGAAGACTTGGATGAATCACAGGGATGTTAGGAAGTATTTCTTCAGTCACAGAGTTTTCAGGAAGTGGAATAGTCTGGGAAGTGATGTAGTGGAGGCAGGAACCATACATAGCTTTAAGAAGAGGTATGATAAAGCTCATGGAGCAGGAAGAGTGGCCTAGCAGCGGCCAGTGAAGAGGCTTGGCTAGGAGCTGTGACTCGACCCCTGCAACCACAACTAGTAGAGTACACACACAGAAAGAGACGGAGTAATGAAGACTCGAGGTTTGCCAACATTGGTAAAATAATCTTCAGGTTACGAAAATTGAAATCCATAACAATATAAATGTCGAAATTTTAGTGATAACAATATAAAGATAAAATACTCTTAGTAGTAAATGTTTATAAGCCACCAGTTAATAATACTTAAGAAAAAGAAAAGTTTCATAAGATATATGAGGGTTTACATAATATTCGCAGGGAACTTTTGAAGTAACTTGACCGAGATAAGGAAAAAGTTGACGTTCTTGGAGATTTTAACTATAAAGATATAAACTGCAGAGCTTCTGAGGCTGGAACTGTAAATAATAGCCAATAGATTTCCTTAATGTATTGACACTTTTTAATGCAGCAGTATGTAAATTAAGAGTCAAGAATGAGAGGTTAGGTTAGGTAAGGTCCGTCAGGAAAGAGGACAAGTGTTTCCTGACGCGGGTCTTAGTCAGATGATGACCCGCCGTTGGAGCTTTTGGTCATCTGACCGAGGCCTTCCGCTGGCTTACCTGTCCACCCCTTTAAAAATTATGGTAAGTTATAACCATTTATTATTAGTAAGAATGAGAGATGTTATGTACCGTCAGTATTAAATTTACTGCTCACTCAAACACCGGTGGAAACTTTGAACCTAACCTAACCTAACCTAACCTAACCTAACCTACTTAAACCCCGTTGTTAAGAGTGATCTTGACCTGTTGGAAGCAACATGACCAGCCAAATATGAATTAAGAGATGAAAAGGAAATTCATAAACAGGTCTGATTAAATTATAATGGAAGGTGTTGGAGAGCTGTGAAAAATAAAGGTAAGTGATTGGAATCAATATAGGAAGCAGAGGCCCATCAAGACACTTATCAGAGATTCTAGCAGACCAGAAATGAATACTATACAGATTCAAGGAGAGAGAATCTTTGAAAAGGAAAATACTAGTTGACAAAAAGGAGAGCCAAATCTTTTATTTAAATTTGTAAAAAAAAAGTTAATGAAATGCTGCAGGCAAAATAGGGAGAAAAAATGACAATTATTAAATCACTAAACTAGAAGAGGAAATGTGTCAGGTATTAAATGGAAAGTTTCTGAGTGTGTTCCCACAAGAAGTTATTTTCAATGTAGCAGATTTTAATCCCAGACAGACAACTGAATTAGAAGATACTGAAATAACTTAATAGAAAGCAAAAAAAAAAAAAAAAAAAAAAGAGGGTTACTAGATACTGAAGAAGGAAAAAGAGCAATAGGACCAGATTTGATAGTAACTTGGGTTTGAAAAGAACGTCCCGGAGAACTATTCTCTCCTCTTTGGAATTTTTTTAATATTTCTCTATGGTAAGAAAGCTTAGCAAATGGAGGATGACATTATGCCAATATTTATAAAACAAGGAGAGAGGGAAGAACGTTCATACTACTGGCTGGCTGGTGTCTGGCTGGTGTCTGGCTGGTGTCTGGCTGGTGTCTGGCTGGTGTCTGGCTGGTGTCTGGCTGGTGTCTGGCTGGTGGCTGGCTGGTGTCTGGCTGGTGTCTGGCTGGCGGCTGGCTGGTGGCTGGCTGGTGTCTGGCTGGTGTCTGGCTGGTGTCTGGTTGGTGTCTGGCTGGTGTCTGGCTGGTGTCTGGCTGGTGTCTGGCTGGTGTCTGGCTGGTGGCTGGCTGGTGTCTGGCTGGTGTCTGGCTGGTGTCTGGCTGGTGGCTGGCTGGTGTCTGGCTGGTGTCTGGCTGGTGTCTGGCTGGTGGCTGGCTGTGCTGCTGGTGTCTGGCTGGTGTCTGGCTGGTGTGCTGGCTGGTGGCTGGCTGGTGTCTGGCTGGTGCTGGCTGTGGCTGCTGGTGTCTGGCTGGTGGCTGGCTGGTGTCTGGCTGGTGGCTGGCTGGTGTCTGGCTGGTGGCTGGCTGGTGTCTGGCTGGTGTCTGGCTGGTGGCTGGCTGGTGGCTGGCTGGTGTCTGGCTGGTGGCTGGCTGGTGCTGGCTGGTGTCTGGCTGGTGGTGGGCTGGCTGGTGTCTGGCTGGTGTCTGGCTGGTGGCTGGCTGGTGTCTGGCTGGTGTCTGGCTGGTGGCTGGCTGGTGTCTGGCTGGTGTCTGGCTGGTGGCTGGCTGGTGGCTGGTGGCTGGTGTCTGGCTGGTGTCTGGCTGGTGGCTGGCTGGTGTCTGGCTGGTGTCTGGCTGGTGTCTGGCTGGTGCTGGCTGGTGTCTGGCTGGTGTCTGGCTGGTGTCTGGCTGGCTGGTGTCTGGCTGGTGTCTGGCTGGTGTCTGGCTGGTGGCTGGCTGGTGTCTGGCTGGTGCTGGCTGGTGGCTGGCTGGTGGCTGGCTGGTGTCTGGCTGGTGTCTGGCTGGTGCTGGCTGGTGTCTGGCTGGTGGCTGGCTGGTGTCTGGCTGGTGTCTGGCTGGTGGCTGGCTGGGTCTGGCTGGTGCTGGCTGGTGTCTGGCTGGTGGCTGGCTGGTGTCTGGCTGGTGTCTGGCTGGTGGCTGGCTGGTGGCTGGCTGGTGGCTGGCTGGTGGCTGGCTGGTGGCTGGCTGGTGGCTGGCTGGTGTCTGGCTGGTGGTCTGGCTGGTGGCTGGCTGGTGGCTGGCTGGTGGCTGGCTGGTGGCTGGCTGGTGGCTGGCTGGTGGCTGGCTGGTGGCTGGCTGGTGGCTGGCTGGTGTCTGGCTGGTGGCTGGCTGGTGGCTGGCTGGTGGCTGGCTGGTGGCTGGCTGGTGGCTGGCTGGTGTCTGGCTGGTGTCTGGCTGGTGGCTGGCTGGTGTCTGGCTGGTGTCTGGCTGGTGGCTGGCTGGTGGCTGGCTGGTGTCTGGCTGGTGTCTGGCTGGTGTCTGGCTGGTGGCTGGCTGGTGTCTGACTGGTGGCTGGCTGGTGGCTGGCTGGTGTCTGGCTGGTGTCTGGCTGGTGTCTGGCTGGTGGCTGGCTGGTGGCTGGCTGGTGGCTGGCTGGTGGCAGGCTGGTGGCTGGCTGGTGGCTGGCTGGTGGCTGGCTGGTGGCTGGCTGGTGGCTGGCTGGTGTCCACAAGAGTTGTTGTAAAAATATTAGAGAAAACCATTGTAGGAAAGTGGATTCGTTAGTCTAAAAACAAACTGATAAATAATTTGATTTTCAGTCTGCAAACTCAAGAATATCAAATGTACTAAGTCATTATGACAGAGATACGAAAACTGTTCAAGAAAGAATTGAATGAGCAGATTGTACTTACCTCTCCAGGTATACCAAGACTTTAAGACTTCCAAGAACCACTAATTTGGAAACTGCAGTGAGTACGACTGAAAGATAAATTATTGCCATGGAGCTTTGATGTTTTGTAGGAGAGGAAAATGCGAACAATTATGAGAGGAAAAATGTCTTCCTGGTGGGAAGTCACAAGTGGGATGTCCCAAGTGGGATGTCCCAAGTGGGATGTCACAAGTGGGATGTCACAAGTGGGATGTCACAAGTGGGATGTCACAAGTGGGAAGTCACAAGTGGGATGTAACAAGTGGGATGTAACAAGTGGGAAGTCACAAGTGGGATGTCACAAGTGGGATGTCACAAGTGGGATGTCACAAGTGGGATGTCACAAGTGGGATGTCACAAGTGGGATGTCACAAGTGGGATGTCACAAGTGGGATGTCACAAGTGGGATGTCACAAGTGGGATGTAACAAGTGGGATGTCACAAGTGGGATGTAACAAGTGGGATGTCACAAGTGGGATGTAACAAGTGGGATGTCACAAGTGGGATGTAACAAGTGGGATGTCACAAGTGGGATGTCACAAGTGGGATGTAACAAGTGGGATGTAACAAGTGGGATGTCACAAGTGGGGATGTAACAAGTGGGATGTCACAAGTGGGATGTCACAAGTGGGATGTAACAAGTGGGATGTCACAAGTGGGGATGTAACAAGTGGGATGTCACAAGTGGGATGTCACAAGTGGGATGTCACAAGTGGGATGTAACACGTGGGATGTCACAAGTGGGATGTCACAAGTGGGATGTCACAAGTGGGATGTCACAAGTGGGATGTAACAAGTGGGATGTCACAAGTGGGATGTCACAAGGTTCTGTACTTGCCCCCAATAATGTTATTAATTTCTATAAATGATTTACCAGAAAGAAGAAAAAATTGAGTAAGTAGGTTTGCAGATGATGTAAAAATCCTGAGTAAAATGAATAAAATAAACGAATGTAAATCAATATAAGATGGTCCGGATAAACTGAACACAAGGAGCTATAGATGGAATTTAACGTAGATAAATATTACGTAACGGAAATGAGAGAAAACGAAATCAAGCCACGTAACATAGACTGAGTTAACTACAACATTGTGGCTGGAAGATCATATACACGAAACTGTGAGAAACTGGTATGCTACCCTGGCACACTAGGAAAGAGATTTTAAATATATGGATGATGAAATACAAAGAAAGTTGTTTATAATTTATGTTAAGCCGCAAAAAAAGGAATATGCAGGGGGGGGGGTAACCAATCCCGCAAACAAAAAAAAAAAAAAAAAAAGAATTCTGTAGATAAGTTAGAAAATATTGAAAGAAGAGCTACGAAATAGCTGCCAGAGTTGAGCAATATGAACTATGATGGAAGGTTGAAGACATTAAAGTTGCCCATGTTGACAGATAGCAGGAAAAGAGGAGGTATGATAACTACATATAACGTCTTGAAGGACTTGAAAGATTAGATTAAGAAGTTTTCTTGGTAGCTACGACAGTGATAACAAGAAGACACAGTTGTAAAGTAAAACATAAATGGAATGGAAAGGAGAGTAGAAAATGTTTCTTCTCAAATAGAGTGGATGAATAGTGGAAAGTGTTAAAGGAGGAATCAATTAAGTGCTTCAACCAGTGAAAATTAACAAAAAAAATATGACGAACAGAGTATTGTGGACGAGACACCACGAACATAACTGCTACTGTAGTTACAAGCAGGTACTTAAACACACACACACAGGGGCCAGGAGCTATGAATCGACCCCTGCAACCACAACTAGGTGAGTACACACACACAGACACACACACCATACAGCAACTAATGCAAGATTAGCAAACATAAGAATAACATTCAGACACTTGAATATAATCCTTCAGAATTTGATATGTAACATTTGTTTGGCCGCTGCTACTCAAACTCTTTTTCGTGTCCATCCCGAGTGGAGAAAGTTTGCCACCGCTTGCATATCAGCCTCTAACCCTGTTTCCTCAAAGGCATTACAAATCACCCTAACATCCACTGCCTATATCTAATTACCTGACCTCCCTTCTGCAGACAGAGAGCCATAATCAGTGACGTCCTCCTTTCCTCTTTCCATTTTCTTTCCCTCCAAAGTTCATCTTAATAATAATAATAATCTTTATTTCTACATGTACATGGTATACAGGCCTAGCTGACATCAATGACATACTACTATATAGAAAGCCCCTTGTTATGCAGAGCATTTCGGGTAACTGAAACAAAACTTCCACGCCAACTGGTAACTATTTTTCTCTAAGTGAATCTAAAGTGCTGAACTCACCAACAGGAAACAAAGTAAATAATAGCATCTTCACCTCTCTTTATATATTATTTTGTACTACCGTATAATTAAACATATAATTTGTTGTTCAGGGTCTAGGAAAGACGAGGTGAACCATAAAATTGATGAGGGGAAAAAGGTGAATGGTTCATTGAGGCATCTTAGAAGACAAGGAACGTTATCGATGGAGACAAAAAGGGGAATAAATGAGAGTATAGTGGTACCAAAGGCTCTTACATGGGTGTGAAGCATGAGTTGTGAATGTTGCAGCAAGAAGGAGGCTGGAGGTAGTGGAAATGTCGAGTCTGATGGCAATGTGTGATGTAAATATTATCAGATAATTCGTAGCTTGGAGATTAAAGGTGCAGGATTATTAAAAGTATTATCCAAAGAGATGAAGAGGGGATGTGTGAGGCGTGTGTGAACATGTAGATAGAGTGAGTTTGGGCAAGTGGTTTTTTTATAACTTGAAGAGCTGTTGGAGTGTAAGCAAGGTAACATTTATGAAGGTAATCGGGAAACTAGTCCTGGAGTCCTGGAGGTAGGAAGTACAGTGTCTACACTCTGAAGGATGGGTGGGGATATTTACAGTTTGGAGGAGCATCTGAAATGTAGTATCGCTGCGCCTCTGTCAAGAGAGTAATGGTGTGAGTGATGGTGAAAGTGTTTCTTATTTTTCGGATCACTTTACCTCGGTGGGAGACGGCCGGTGTGGTAAAAAAAATGAAGAAAAATACAAAGTCAAAGAATAAGAGGCCTAATTATGCATGTTTCTCATCATTCATTGTCTTGGGTTATATTACATTTTGCTGTCAGCTGACACTGTGGCTTCAGACAACCTGCAAGTGCGTCCCTCATAAGGAGTTCCAGGGGACGGAGCCAGGAGCTATCCTGGCTGGTGAGAGTCCTTGATTGTGTTGAGTGGAGGGGGTGAAGTTAGGGTGGGTGGGTGGTGGTGGAGATGAGAGTGGGTGGTGATGGGAAGCGAGAGTGGGTGGTGGTGGGAGGCGAGAGTGGGTGGTGGTGGGAGGTGAGAATGGGTGGTGGTGGAAGAGGAGGGTGGGTGGTGGTGGAAGGAGGGTGGTGGTGGTGGAGGTGAGGTGGTGAGGTGAGTGGGTGGTGGTGGGAGGTGAGTGGGTGGTGGTGGGAGGTGAGTGGGTGGTGGTGGGAGGTGAGGGTGGGTGGTGGTGGGGAGTGAGGGTGGGTGGTGGTGGAATAGGAAGGTGGGTGGTGGTGGGAGGTGAGGGTGGGTTATAGTGAGGGGTGAGGGTTGGAGGTGAAGGTAGGTGGGAGTGAGGGTGGGGTGGAAGGGTAGGGGTGATGAAGGGTGGATAGGGTGAAGGTAGGGATGAGG
This sequence comes from Cherax destructor, assembly GCA_009830355.1. Lineage (NCBI taxonomy): Eukaryota > Metazoa > Arthropoda > Malacostraca > Decapoda > Parastacidae > Cherax > Cherax destructor. The sequence goes on from WNWK01001414.1 coordinate 243,962, forward strand.
GTGGGTGGGTGTTTAGTTATTACACTGCTCGCCCGAGGTTCCATTTTTTATCAATGTGTTTATTTTAAACGGCAAGAAATGTTTCTTTTATAGTACAAGAAAAAAAATTATAATTAATGCAAATAAAAAAGAAAGATTTTTTTGTAAAACAAGAAAATCTTCTAGAATGGAATAGGAAGGAGGTCCTTGGCTGTGTCCAGGGAGGGAGAGTGGGAGGGGATGGGAGAGGGGGAGGGGGCAAGGGGGGGAAGAGGAGGAGGGGAGGGAGGGATAGTCCGCCGAAGACGCTATTTTTTTTTTTGGATAAATTTCATGGGTTTTAAATGTCAGTTTTTATTATAGTAATAACAATTTAATGATTAAGCGAAGCCAGTGCAAAAATCAACAGGATTTTGCTTCTGCAACAAAACGTTTTTAAGAGTGGTGCAGAGGGTAGGGGGGCGCGGGGGTCCACGGCCCCCCTGGCCCCACCTCCCCTTCACCTACCCCGGGTCATCCACATTCGAAATTTCGTTTCTTTCCTTTGACTTAATTAAAACTAAAGCCGAGAAGCTTTGCTGGCACTGATATTACGTCGGCATCTGCACGAATATACACATTTACCAGCTGGCAACCCCGTGTATCCTGGAATATCCATCAGGGGATCACATAAATACCTGGTTTGTGTTTTATGGGCGTGTTTTGTCTGAAGCTCTAACAGAGTTTCAGAACAGTTTAATGGATTTAAAACCCACATGTTAGAGTTCAGGAATATTTTTACGGGAAGAGAAAATATAAATAATTCAAATTTAAAGTAAAAAAAGTGAAGAGCCGAAGTAAAAAAAATAACAGTTATTTTGATTTCCCAGTTTTTTGACAATGTGACTGGGAACACATGGAGTAAACACATGGAGTAGATAAGAGTGATGTGAATGTCTCTCCTGGTTGTCACTCTTCTTATTCTGACGCAGGAAAACCTACACGTATCTCCCAGAGCGAGTGTTCGCTGTCCAAGATACGAGTGACTCACTATTTACAACCAAAGCCTCATAGGAGACATAAAAACACTGTGTGTTGTCTAATTCTAAACTTGACTTTATTGGCCATTTTAGCACATAGGAGATATGTGTAAAATTAGAGACAAAAAATAAATATGCATGTGGTCAGTCTTGCGGCATCACCTGCCCAATAAAACATTCTGCAGCTTTAAACATTTCTCGTATCTATAATGGAAATTAAAGTTGTAAAGCAGATGAAGCTGAGTTCCTCATTAGCGTTAACGCAAGAGAAGCGTAATGCGGACATTAGTAACGTAGGGAACACGCAAGCTGCAAACTGTAAGAGTGGACACCATGCTGTTGTCTACTGAATTATCAAGAATATTAAAAAAACGTTCTAATTACTATTGAGAGTGAGTGTGTGTGTGTGTGTTAGTTACCACTTTGTCCTAGGCACATGTCGGTTAGACACTAGGCCTGTTGTATATATATATATGTGTGTGTGTATGTGTGTAAGGAAACACTTCGAAATGTTTCGGCCCCGCCGGGAATTGAACCCGGGCCCTCCGTGCGTGAAGCGAGAGCTTTAGCCACCATGCCACCGGGGCGTGTATGTGTGTGTGTGTGTGTGTGTGTGTGTGTGTGTGTGTGATGTATGTGTGTGATGTGGGTGTGTATTGTGTTTGTAGTGTGTTTGCTGCTGTGAGATCCGTTTTACCAGATGTCTCAGCTACCAGCCTCACTAAGAGCATCCTGCTGAGGGACGCCGCTGGGATGTGAGGCTGTCAACACAATCCTGGAGGATGGAAGATAATATAAGTGATTTGGATTCCCACAGAGTGTCTAACCCCAAGTAGGTGTACACCCTCCTTTGACAACCAAAAATTGAGAGAAAACGACGATCTCCTAAGAAAATTAGTCACAAAAGAAGTGGTAAATCTGTCAATGAAAGATCAACGGGATCAGTTTTCCAGTGAGAATTAAGAGGGGCGGATAGGAATTTGCAAGGTAACAGAGAATTGCCTGGATTTCTATCTTCGTGTGTTGCACCTTGCGAACTAGTGAGGGAGGATAGTTCTAGAGCTCATGAGAGGTGCTGTGTGAACTAACGACCCAAAGTTCTTCGAAGCAGCAGGCTAGTTTGCATTTCCTTGAAGATTCTTCAAGCAGACTAGCTCCTTCCCAAGGCCACAAACAATGACACTGGGACAGACCCATTGAGGAGAAAATCGCCCAAACATTCCTCAACACACACACACACACACATATATATATATATATATATATATATATATATATATATATATACAAACACTGATCTCTGGAGACTCGAACCTACGAACCTCATGACAATTGTCATGAGGTTCGTAGGTTCGAGTCTCCGTTGGCCAGAGATCAGTGTTTGTGAATATTTTTCATTAATGTTAATGTAAAAATTAATAATTCTGTATCAAAAGAACCTTAGAAAACTTACCTAACCTTAGTATAACAAGCGCAATTTAATTTAGCCTAATCCAACTAAATATAGTTTAGATAAGTTTACAATAATTTAATAATAAACAAACACAATGAAATCATTTTTTATTCGCTAGGTTCAGAATGATTTTTACGAAATTATTGCATACACAAATTTTCGCTTGCCTTATTCGGCAGGTAGAGCGTTGCTTTTAAGCCAAAATAGCAAGTTTTACCTATTCGATATATATATATATATATATATATATATATATATATATATATATATATATATATATATATATATATATATATATATATATATATATATATATAACAACACTGCGACTAGCAGAATTGAACATGTTGTTTTAGCCCGCCTCATGGTGAGCAAAATTCAATGACGCTCTAACGCCACGGGACCATACAGGTAGGATTGTATGGTCTCGTTGGTTAGAGCGTAATGGAATTTCGCTCACCATGAGGTAGGCTAAAACAACATGGGTTCGAATCCTTGCTATTCGCAGTGTTGTTATTGATTAAATACCACTTCTTCGTGGTTTCACTAATATATATATATATATATATATATATATATATATATATATATATATATATATATATATATATATATATATATACAGATAGTCTCTCAGTAATCCTTGCCACTTCGATGTTTCAGGTGAACAAAATATTAAAGAAACTTTATACCTTATTGAATTTAACTTATTAAGTTTTTCTTTCACCTCACAGGTATGTGATGGCAGATGATATGAGTGCAAGAAAACAATCCAAAATTTGTGTTTTGGGGCCAGTGAGCGTTGATGCAAAATTAGCTCGTTTCTCGACACAGGAACATGCTTTGAGTTCCTTCATCCGCCACTTGAGAATTGAAAAGTATTTCGTTTGTGAAAGTTCCTGGCAAACATTCTATGCTGTCTGAGAATTTACGAAGAGAACCCACCTTCCAGCTACGACCAGACTCGAGAAACTCTACTGTTGAGCGAAGAAAGCTCTAGAGAGGAGAGAACCGTAAAGAGCTAACAAAAAAGAAGACTCAGAAGCTGAGTTAGAATCCTGAAGGTCCAGCATTCCTTAGACATCACCTAAACGAGCGGTAAACATTTATGTCGCAAGTTGACACCAAGCTGGAAAACAATCTCAAAATGAAGAATGTGAAAGAAAGGTGGAAAAATCCAGGAAGACAAAGGGAGAAAAATGAGGCAAAAGTAAGAGTGTAAATTCATATAAGTAATGAAGGAATATGGATCGTCACCTGGTGTGCGCTTCTCTGAGAGTGCGGACGCTGCAGCAGCAGCGCTGCTACCAGACAAAAGTCGCCGCTTAAATAATGTTACTCAGAAAGTCGCAGCTTTTCTGGATTGTACGAAAATCATTTGATGAATAAAATACATGTGTAACACTTGGGTATCCTTTTTGCTGATATTTTCGTGTGGCACATTGCTCTTATTCATCACTCTGTCGGTACTGTCTACCAAAACACCTCTGATACAAAAGACATTGACAGAAAGGCAGTATATAACGGAAGACTTTTTTTTACAAAGCAATTGGTCCTCAGTCGGTAGAAAATCAAGATGAAGTACAGGTACGATACGACCACCAGTCTCAAGACAGTGCTCATTCCTGATATATCTCAAGTGCTTCACTACATAGGACGGCAAATTACCGCCCGATACGACTGCTACCCGTAAACGTAAGAAAGTAGATAGCCTTCTGATTTTAGTGTCCAGCCAGGGAGGAGGACAGCTTTTGAATGTTCCGAAACCAACTAATGGGAGCGGAGAAGCCACAGCAATTGTTGTGGTTGAGGCGCTGAAAGAGTATACCTTGTCGTTTAACACCACTGCAAGCAATTATGGCAGACATACTGGCACAACTGTCCTCGTTGAACCAAAGCTTGGAACAAATATAACACAGCTGTATACCTTGTCGCCATCACATCATGGAGGAGGTTCCTAGAGGTGATGTAGGTGAGGCGCTTTTCATCCAAAGAACTAGACCTATCCTTTTTCTTAATAATTCTGATTGCCTCCCATTTTCCTCGAATCTTGTATAGCCCCTACTGGTTTAACGTTGCCCCTTTAATGTAATAATAATTATTGAAATGCTTTCCCACTTGGTCCGCCTTTCTGCCGGTTCTGATAGCCTGATTTTCATTCAAATTCAAACGAAATTGACCTTTAGCATGCACAATTGACAGCAACACAGCTTCACTTATAAAAAAAGCAGTCGCTGCGCTGTCTCATAACAGCGACAACCCTCAAGTTCGCCATTAAGTATTTGAGCGACGAAGAGCAGCCACTTGACTATTACAGCGAGATTTTGGAAGTGTTAGTGACGTAAATAACTGAGCGTCTCTACGCTGGGTACAAATTAAGGCTCTTGGAGCCAGGCACAGGGCCAAATGGATGGAATACTCCTTCAAAGTTGCCATGTCCCGATTTCATTTCAAACTGAAGTCACCTCAAACTTCACTTGCCTGTGGTACATCTATATTTTGGTTCTCTGCACCACCTGCACATCAGGTTCCACTTACAACCTGAACGTACTGTAACGCCGAGTTGAATATGAGGCCATTAAAGCCCTGTCTCGTCTCACGTGGTACCTAAGCGAAAAAAAAAATCGTTGGTTTCTCCTTTGACGATCACGCCGAAACCACCATCATGATTCGGGAGTTAAAAAAAAAATGCCCTGATAGCTAACCGAAGCATCCTGTCATTAAAGTACAGGAAATAGCAACAGCAACTTCTCCACTCCCATCATTCGTCACGAAAAACATGACACGTTTCTTCCGCATCTTAGAGATCTCCTCTGATTGGTTGGAGACGGATCCTGCTTGCTGGGGAAGGAGACGTATTATGTTTGGGCAAAAATAGGCTATCTGCGATCTCAGCGTCGTCAGTGATAGCAGAGCGAGGTGAAGCGTTGGTTTAACAATACAATGAGATTAAAGACTGAGGTGAAGGGGGCAAACCTTTCTTTAAGTTGCATTCGCTCATCGTAAGATATATTCCGATGCTCGAAACATCCAGTCACACAGCAGCAAAATTGAAATATCCTAGACAGAGTAATTGTAATCTTCTGTCGTGTTGATTGTTAATGTTATTATTTACTTTAGTATGTACTTACGAAAACAGTGATTGTACTTTTATATTATGTTAAAATTATTATATGTCCTTCTTTATACTTATCTAAAAACATGAAGAATTACTTGTCACTCCAGTTGGTCATAATATATTTCAGAGGAAAGTTTCAGAGCCCATACGACACATATTTGCTTTTGCAATTGACCTAAAACACTGGCTGCATATGTACAAAGTACAAAGGAACAAATAAGGTAAAGTTCCCAGAAATATTTGAAAAATCTTTTTGAGAAACAGGTGATATCACAATATGCAAAATAACCACAACGAAAAAAATTATGAAATTCCAAGCGCTTCCGTGATTTCTCACATTATCAAGGAAGAGTAAAAATAATAAGAGAAGAGAAGACTTATTAAGCTGATATATGATCTCGCATATCACCTCACATATGACCTCACATATGACCCTACTCACTGAGCGTGGGAATGTAGTGAAGATTTAGTCAGGTCACATGTAAAAAATTTAAGAGTGCCATGTCAGGCATAGTTTAAAATCCACACAAATTCTGTTCATTATAAGTGAATCTAATTTATATAACCCAGAACTTATATTCATATTGCAATCAATACTATTTTTAATGAAGCTTGATTCAATTGCATTTCGCACAACCATCGACTTGCATGATACAATCTTCTCGGCCTTTTCAAAATCAATTTGATGGTTAAAATCTCTCACATGACTAAACAAAGCATCAGACTCTTGTCCAGTTCTAATGTTGAATTTATGTAATCTTAATTGACCATATTAAACTTTATTGCATTTTTTACAGAGAATCTTATAGACACAGCCATCAGCATTTTCTGGGAATTCTTAATCAAATGCTTTTTTACTGTATCAAGATTTTTAAATATAAATTTGATTTTGAAACTCTTAAGCAGAGAAAATATATCAAGAAATTTTTCATAAGGTATAATAGAACAAACATATTCTTGATTGAATATGTTTCTTTGTCCTTTTTTGAATTGCAAAATGTACTTCGGCAGTTTTAAGAGATTTATTAATTAATTCTTTTGGATAAATTGGATTATACGTTATTTCATAAATCTTCAATATTTCCTCATCTAAGAACTCTGGTCAGCAAATACGCAGAACTCTCATAAACTGGGAGAAAACAAAATATTAATCATGTGACTATATATATATATATATATATATATATATATATATATATATATATATATATATATATATATATATATATTATATGTCGTGCCAAATATGTAAAACTGGTCAATTAGCAAGAACTCATTTAAAATTAAGTTCTTTCTAAAATTTTCTCTTATACGTTTAAAGATATATTTTTCATTAATGTTAATGTAAAATTAATAATTTTGTACCAAAAGAACCTTAGAAAACTTACCTAACCTTATTATAACAAGCGCAATTTAATTTAACCTAATCCAGCTAAATATATTTAAGAAAACTTTACAATAATTTAATTATAAACAAACACAATGAAATTCATTTTTCGTTAGGTTCAGAATGATTTTTGCGAAATTATTGCATACACAAATTTTCGCTTACCTTATTCGGCAAGAAGAGCGTTGCTGTTTAAGCCAAAATCGTAAGTTTTACTTATTCGGCACCACACACACACACACACACACACACACAAAATATATATATATATATATATATATATATATATATATTATATACATTATAATATATATATATATATATATATATATATATATATATATATATATATATATATATATATATATATATATATATATATATATATATATATATATATATATATATACATACACACATGTCCTTACTCTCCTGCAGTCAGTCGCTACCACTGTCCCACCTTCCATGCCATTCTCCCTCTTTCTTCTCTCCCTCCTGCTCCTCCATTACCTCTGAATCTCCTCGTCAACAATTACTCCTTCAGTTGTTGTTCGTTGACATTCAGATTCCTGGAATGTCTTCCGGAATGCCGTCTAGATTACTGCGAATTCCTCATTATCTCGCACAGATATTTGCGGCCAACAGTAAAAAAAAGAGTGAATTAGACTCTCTCTTTCTCTCTCTCTCTCTCTCTCTATATATATATATATATATATATATATATATATATATATATATATATATATATATATATATATATATATATATATATACATGAAGGTTATCTATGTTATTCTACTCCCTATTGTATTTTAGTCAATATATTTTGTCTTTAAATAAAGTCTACATAGAATACAGAATATAGGGGGAGGGGAGGAGAAAACAATATTCAAACAGCTTCAGGGAGAACCTTGAGTTTTCCCTGAAGTAAGTTTATTCTTTTTTCTGAGGATGAGGATCCCCAGGACAGTTCCAGAGGTGGTACCTCCCTATATATATATATATATAAAACTACACTGCACTAGCCAGGGGTCGAACCCATGATGCTTTGGCCCGGCTCATTGTGAGCGAAAACACATGACGCTCTAGTCCACTGAACCACTCAGCGACTTTCTTCTCTGTAACTCTGCTCCGATTCATCTACACATGTAACTGTATTTCCATCTGCCATAACAGTGGTTTCTGTCTTATAATCCTGTCCCGTGTGTGTGTATACTCACCTATTTGTACTCACCTATTTGTGGTTGCAGGGGTCGAGTCATAGCTCCTGCTCCCCGCCTCTCCACTGATCTCTGCTAGGTCCACTCTTTCCCTGCTCCATGGGCTTTATCAAACCTCGTCTTAAAACTATGTATGGTTCCTGGCTCCACTACATCACTTCCCAGATTATTCCACTTAATGATATCTCAATAACTGAAGAAATACTTCCTAACATCCCTTTGACTCATCTGAGTCTTCAACTTCCAATTGTGACACACTTGTTTCTTTGTCCCATCTCTGGAACATACTGCCTTTGTCCACCTTGTCAATTCCTCCCAATATTTTGTATGTCGCTATCATGTCTTCTCTAAACCTTCTGTTCTCCAGTGTCGTCAAGTCGATTTCCCTTAACCTTTCTTCGTAGGACACCCCCCTTAGCTCTGGGATTAGTCTTGTTGCAAACCTTTGCATTTTCTCTAATTTATTAACGTGCTTGACCAGGTGTGGGTTCCGAACTGGTGCTGCATACTCCAATATGGGCCTAACGTACACTGTGTACAGAGTCTTGAACGATTCCTTACTGAGGTATCGGAACGCTATTCTTAGGTTTGCCAGGCGCCCATATGCTGGAGCAGTTATCTGGTTGATGTGTGCCTCAGGAGATGTGCTCGGTATTGTACTCACCCCAAGATCCTTTTCCTTGAGTGAGGTTTGCACTTTTTAGCCACCTAGCCTATACTCCGTCTGCGGTCTTCCTTACCCTTCCCTGATCTTCATGACTTTGCATTTGGCGGGGTTAAATTCGAGGAGCCAGTTGCTTGACCAGGCTTCCAGCCTGTCCCGGTCTCTTTGTAGTCCTGCCTGATCCTCATCCGATTTAATTCTCCTTATTAACTTTACATAATCTGCAAACAGGGACACTTCTGAGTCTATTCCTTCCGTCATGTCATTCACATATACCAAAAACAGCACTGGTCCTGGGACTGACCCCCGTGGAACCCCGCACGTCACAGGCGCCCACTCTGATACCTCGTCACGTACTATGACTCGTTTTTGCCTCCCTGTCAGGTATTGTCTGATCCATTGCAATGCCTTTCCTGTTATGCGGGCCTGATCCCCTAGCTTCTGCACTAACTTCTTGTGAGGAACTGTGTCGAAGGCCTTCTTGCAGTCCACGAAGGGGCAATCTACCCACCCCTCTTTCTCGTGTCTTCTGTTACCTTCTCATAAAACTCCAGTAGGTTTGTGACACAGGATTTTCCTTCCCAGAAACCATGCTGGTTTTCGTTTTTAAGCTTGTTCATTTCTATGTGCTTTACGACTCGTGATAATCTTCTCCATGATTTTGCATACTATATACGTCAGTGACACTGGTCTGTAGTTTAATGCCTCATGTCTGTCTACTTTCTTAAAAATTGGGACTTCATTTGCCACCTTCCTTACCCCAGGCAGTTGCCCAGTTTCAATGGATGTGTTGAAGATTTTTGTTAGTGGCACACACAGTGTCTCTGCTCCCTCTCTAAGGACCCACGGAGACATGTTGCCCAGTCCCACCGCCTTTGAGGTATCAAGTTCACTTAGGAGCTTCTTTACCTCCTCCTCGGTTGTGTGTATTTTATCCAGCACTTGTTGGTGTATCCCTTGTTGGTGTACCCCCCTATTCCGACTTCCTGGAGTCCTTCCTGTCTCTACAGTGAATACTTCTTTAAATCTCATGTTGAGCTTCCCACACACTTCTTGGTCGTTTCTTGTGAACTCCCCTCCTTCCTTCCTCAGCCTGATTACCTGATCCTTGAATGTTGTTTTCCTCCTGATGCGGCTATGCAACAGTATCGAGTCAGACTTGACTTTCGATGCTATGTTATTTTTATATTGTCCCTGGGCCTCCCTTCTTATCTGTGCATATTCGTTTCTGGCTCTTCGACTAATTTCTTTATTTTCCTGGGTCCTTTGTCTTCTGTACTTTTTCCATTCTCAAGCACACTTAGTTTTTGCCACCCTACACTTTTGGGTGAACCAATGGCTCGTTCTGGTTTTTCCAATATTTCTGTTTTTCTTGGGAACAAACCTCTCCTCAGCCTCCTTGCATTTTGTTGACATTTCGTTTACTGATTTTCCTACCAATTCTCTTTCCCACTGTACCTCTTGCAGGAAGTTCCTCATGCCTGTGTAGTTTTTCCTTTTGTAGTTTGCCTTTTCCTATCCTACTCCTGTTAGTCTCTCCACTTGTAACTCCACTATGTATTCAATGCTCAGAACCACATGGTCGCTAGTTCCGAGAAGTCTTTCGTATGTGATGTCCTCAATGTCTGAACTACTCAAGGTGAATACTAGGTCCTGTCTTACTGGTTCATCCTTACCTCTCTCTCTCTGGAAGTGTCCCTAATATGTTGATGCATGAGGTTTTCTAGTACCACATCCAACATTTTGGCTCTCCATGTTTCGGGACATCCATGTGGCTCCAGGTTTTCCCAGTCAATCTCCTTGTGATTGAAATCACCCATAACTAGTAACTTTGCTCTACCCGTGTGAACTCTTCTGGCCACCTCAGCTAGAGTCCACCATTGCTCTGTTGCTCTCTTCATATTCTTCTCTTAGCCTCCTGCTGTTCTGTGGCGGGTTATACCAATTACCACCTTAGGGCCCCCAGACTGAATTGTTCCTACTAAGTAGTCCCTTTCGCCCATTCCCTACATTTCCTCAAATCCCATAGGTTTTAATGTGTGTGTGCATGTGTGTATGTGTGCGTGTACTCACCTAGCTGTGGTTGCAGGGGTCGATTCACAGCTCCTGGGCCCGTGTGTGCGTGCGTGTACACGTGCGCGTGTGTACGCGCATGTGCATGTGTGTGCTTGTGCAGCACACATATCTTCGTCGTTACATTCATGTATACCCCAGGTAGTATGTACGTGCCTGCATCTCCCTGAATTAAGGAAATTAGCCACACATCCCAGAAGCTGTTACCCGGAGTTCGTAAAACAAGGTGAGAGCCTCACTAGCTGTCAATTAATCATAGAAGCATCTCCGCGCACCACAATTACTTGTGGAGGCCCTCAGCTCGACTAGTCGCGCCATCAGGCTACCAGCACAGCCGGGGTCCTCATCGCCTATCATTTTAACCAACACCATAAATTACAACCGCAGTTAAACCTTCGAGGTTTGTTTTTGTTTGGTAGGTAGCAGTTTTGGCGGCGGCGGCGGCGGCGACGACGACGGCGGCGACGGCGGCGGCGACGACGACGGCAGCAACAGCCACAGTAATGGTAGCTGTAGCAGCAGCAACAACAACATCAGCTGTATCAAGAGCATCAGCAGAAGTAGCAGTTATAAGAGTTATAGCAGACGTAAGTAACATCATGAGTAGCAAAGTAACAATAACAAAAAAGAGCGAAAGTAGCAGCACTAACAAGAGCAAAAACAACACCAGCATCAACAGTGTCGACACTATTACCAATATCAGCAGTAGCAACAACAAAAACATCAGCAGCAGCACCAAAAACAGCAAAATCAGAAGAAGCAGCAGCAGCAGCAGCAGCAGAAGCAGCAGCTGCTGCTCCACTAACCTGAACACTACGACAATAACAGCACTAGCACAAGTAAGCTGGTCTGGAACTAAGAGAGTAAACATCGAACCTTCGGTGTGTACTGACCAAGAACATCATAAGAAAAGGGAGCATAGACACAAAAAGTGCCAAAAATACGGAAAACCTGGAAAGAAATGTGAATAAAACAGAAGAATATAAAATAAAAGCAAAAAAAATAATCACTAAGTTCAGCATTGTCGCCTATCAGCGACAATGCCTTCGTCTGCTGCACCTCATCTGACCTCATTATGTAAACAATAGTCTTCAAGACGACGGTGCTCATCTGTTCCAAGGCTGAGGGACAGATTACCTCGTCTTCCAATGTCTTCTGTACATATTTCTAAAGTCGAAGAATTGAGACACTTATGCAACATTTGGGAATCTTTATTGAAGAAACGTTTCGCCACACAGTGGCTTCATCTGATGAAGCCACTGTGTGGCGAAACGTCTATAAGATACCCAGATGTTTCACATGTGTCTGATTCTTCAGAATAAACTCTAATATAGTTAACACACCGAGGATGTCACCATACAGTGAGAAGTGAGAGAGCAACGATAATTAGGGAAGTGAGGATGAAAATAGCATCAACAGCAGATAGAGAAAAGAAGAATGAAAAAACCTAACACAAAACGTACCTAGGAACACACAAAGTTTTGGCAGAACTTAACATGTTGCAAACTCTTGAAGAATAGGCAGAAATGAAGTGGAAAAAAATGAGGCTATCAACATACAGTTATATAATTTAAAATAAGCAGGAGAAAGAAGGGAGAATAAGGTATTTGCAAAGACCGAATTAAAATGAAAACTTAGAAAGAACCAAAGAAGAAGAAGAAGGAAAGAAACGAGGCAAGAAAAACACTCTTCGTTTACAACGCAACAAGAGTGACGTCTCGTACTGTGGTATGAAAAATAGGAAAAATGAACAGAAAAAGAGTGAGAATTACGCAGAGCCAGACTTACGCAGAGCCAGACTTTTGCAGGATAAGACTAATGGAGGGCCAGACTTCGCTCCAGTTTAAGGGGCTTATGATATGAAGGGCCTTAAATATTTTTGTGCCCTGCCCCATACATCAATATTATATATTTCTGCTTTCAAATATTTGGTGCCTCTTAAATCTGACACTGCTTAGAGCCTCAGAAAGTCAAAATCCAACCCTAGATTTACCAAGATATACAGAATTGAAAAATATACTGAAGAGGATCTCTTATACAAGCATAAACACGTTAACCTCAAAAATACTGGAACTAAGAAATAAATTTCGTAAGGAATCTGATATAATAATAATCTTTTATTTCTACAAGTACATGTACAAGGTATATAGGCAGAGCATTTCGGGCAAATTAGGTCAATTTTGTCCCAAGATGCGACCCACACCAATCGACTAACACCCAGGTACCCATTATTACTAATGGGTGAACATGGACAACCGGTGTAAGGAAACACTCCAAATGTCAACAAACCCTCACAAGCCAGTGATATTTAAGTCCAAAATTTGATTCATATATAAATATTAAATTCAAAGTGAGGATGATGACTCCATAATTATTAAAGTGTATAACCCACCCAAACTATGGTGCCAAAGTAAGAATAGTGAGAAAGATGCACTTATATTAGATCCTTAATTATTTATGCTGCTCCTACGTTAAAATTAGCTAAGAAAAAATATATCAGGCCCTCGGATCTAATGCAAAATGAAGCCCTCAGAATTATTCTTAGTTGTCCTAAAGCTACCTAGGTTCTTAATATGAGGAATGAGTTTGGTGCTCTTAGTGTGGGTAGTTAATGGTCCAGGGCGGACCGAAACGTCGTCATAAGTTTCTGCTATGTACGGGATATTTGTGTATTGTTCCAGTCACGGTATTGTGCCTTTTGTTCTGTTTTGGTGTGGTATTACAGTGTTAAGAAATAAACCAGACACGGTCACTAAAAGTCTTACTAAATGTTTTCAAATAAATAAACAGACTGAAATGAGTTGTGAAAAAACGCATTTATATTAAGTTTTATAACCTGCGAGAACTGTATCACTGTAGACAACAAGAGCATTTCACCCCACCATGGAAGATGTGATCATTTAATATCACATACCCCCAGCCCCTCCCAAGAACTTCATTGCTTGTAATTCCTTCCATCACTTGTAAAATCAACTGTTCAGGAAGAAATTTCTTACTTAACTGTAAGTAATAATTTACCACAAATAACTGATGGTTCTAAGTAGGAGTTTACTGGCAGGGCTGCGTCTTATTGCCACCTTCCTGGATAATAACTATAACAATCATATTGAGTTAAACGTAAGAATTAACAAGTAGACATGCACACTGCAAACTGAATTTCCTGCCACCCTAATAGCATTATAGTTAACAAATGAGAGTAAGCTTGATTTGATGATTATTATTATTCTCGTGTCATCACTGAAGGCTCCTGACTCATAGAATGACTAACAACATGCTCTTTGGAGAAGCCGGAAATAGACACTCAAAAATCACAAAAATGGGAAATAATGTAAAAAAAAAAAATATGAAATTGAATGAAAAGGTAGAATACAACTTTGGTGTGTCTGTGTGCAACATTAGGATAAAATATTAGAAGAGAAATAAATAAAATGATTGTCAGAAGAATTCAGTTAAAAGTCTGAGCTACGATAACGTGAACGTAGATGAATGTGAACAGACTGGCTGATGTAGCCAGGCTTAGGCTTAGTTACAAATACTTACGGCAGTTTAACAGACATACAGACGACGATCAAACTATAAATGCAAAGAGCGTGGTCAACCCTATAATTACTTTCTTGTTCACTATGAGCTTAATTGTCCACTAATTGAGGAATATAGAGACATGCTGTATAATAACCTATATGACATGTCAAGTTACATTATTAATAAAAATAAGAAACCAAACATATTAAGCAAATATCCTAAATTTACTTGCAACAGATAAGACAATTGTAGATATTAAACCAAGATAAACTCTTGATAACCCTTATGGGGCCTAATTCGTAGGCCTTTCGTGTACCCATATATTTTTTCTGTGTCGTCCACAGGATGGATATGCGATGCACAGCACACAAGCCTCTAGACGACAAAATTAAAAAAAAAAAATTCTTTAATAGTATTTGATCTCACTTTGGAGACTGAAACGTATGACGACATTTCGGTCCGACTTGGATCATTAACTAGTCACTAGATAATGGTCCAAGTAGAACCGAAACGTCGTTATAAGTTTCAGTCTTCCATGTGCGGGTTATATGATTCTTTGCATCACCAGTAAGATGAAGTAGACATAAGCTATAAAGACATTAAACAGATACCAGTGATATAAAGTAGACATCAGTCATGTATATCAATGGTATACAATACCGACAAGAGGAAGAATTAGACGTTTCGACTACAATGTAAAGTTACCCAGATGTCGCACATGTGTCTGATTCTTTAACCATGAAGACATTAAGCAGGCACCAGTGATATAAAGTAGACATTAGCTATGAAGATATTTAGCAGGGACTACCTGTGATATAACGTAGACATTACCTATAAAGACATTCAGCAGGTACCACCAGTAAGATGAAGCAGACATCAGCCATGAAGACATTAAGAAGACACCACTATTGATGCAGACACCAGCCATTTGTATTCCATTTAAAATCCTCAATGAAACATAGTGTTTCACTGCAGACATAATGTCTCAATAAGACAGTGTTTCACTGCAGACATAATGTCTCAGTTTAAGAAATTAGTTGTATGTGCTAGCCGAGTCCTTACTAAGGCTGAACGCAATTATAGTTACGCAAATCCAATGTAGTTGCTGATGCTTTATCGCGTCATGTCAGTGTAGTAACTGCTGATCCTCCATTTAGTACTGAGGAGGTAAAGACTGCTCAAAGAACAGACCCCATGTGGTCTGGTGGGATTCGATTCCTGCTCCAGGAAGACCTTATTCTCTCTGTGAAGCCACCAGCACCCATCAGTGACTTTGTTATGAACAAAGAATTACTGTATCGCACTACCGAGCTGGGTAATCCTAGTAGAAGAGTATACCAGTTAGTAATTCCACAGTCACTAGTGAAAGTAGCCTTGCAGCTAGTTCACGATGTATCATGTGTTGCACATCCTGGTATGGATCTTTCTGTGAAACAAGCCAGATTGAAATACTTTTGGCCGCGTATGTCCACTGATATTACGAGTAACCTGAATGTCGTTATTCCCTACATACACGACAAGTGTTGAGAAATCCTCAAGTATCATTTGTGGATACCAGTGTAGATCCTCCTCAATTAGAAGTTGAGTTACCTATTGTAACAGAGTTTGATCCACCCAGAGATGATAATCATACAGCCTATATCAATCTCACCCTAGCAGAGTTGGGTTTAAATGTAAATAACCTGTATAGATAAATAATGTAGTAAGTGATAACTGTGTGTTATAATATCTACTTAGTATTATTCATAAAAAAAAATTATGTGTTCACGTTCTCTCCCAGTTCTGAGAATTAACAGTATAGATTTGAGTGCACCAGATCTACCTTGTCTGTTAATCACTACCTTCTTGTAAATATATTTCCTCAGAATTCGTAGATCACATGAAGACAAGTTCGATCGAACATTTTTTTTATCTCTTTTATCATGATTTTCTAGAAATGAGCTCATTTAATTAATTCCTGTGCATCATGATGCATCATATAGTAATGTAGATTGTCCCGTCACGATAATATCCATGTGAAGTATAATGTTTAACTGTTGTGTACTTTGACATTGTATAGAATCAGCTGAGAGTCGTACGCTTGTTGTCCTTAGTTTGTATAGTTGTATGTCGAGACGCCATACGTAGCATGCCCGAGCTGTACGGTTCGTATTTCTAACGGCTACACCATAGCTGTTCACGTGATCACCAACCTCTGCCCATGTGATCTTGCATTAGCCAATCATAGGCCTCCCCTTTTGAACGCAAGGAGTGCCCGCTCACCAGTGAGCCAGTTCCACTCAGTTAGGCAGTGCAGCCGGACGGCTAGGCCTAGGCTCTCAGCTCCCATATATCTAACGGTCCATTAAACGCTACCAAAACCAAGCTCATCTTTAATATATATTACCAAATCTACGCAAGAACCCCCACAACACAAATGGTGGCAGCACTTGTTGTGTGGGGTTCGAGAGAGATAAATAGGTTGTCAAAGGATACTCCTTGTAGGGTGGTTACGGTATATTTACGAGTCTGTGAGAGGAGGTGTACCAGGCTATGTCTGTTCAGCTGGGTGTCGGCCTAGTAGTGAGGCTGAAGGCCTATGACGTAGCCGCCACATGGAGCGAGATCTCTGACGTCACAGTAACACAGGGAGCCTACATGTAACGTCTGGAGTTACTATTCTGTGATACACTACACAATTGTATACATATTTACTGACACGACAGTCTCAGTAAGATATAGTGTTTCACTGCAGACATAATGTCTCAGCAAGACATAGTGTTTCACTGCAGACATAATGTCTTAGTTAGACATAGTGTTTCACTGCAGACATCATGTCTTAGTAAGACATAGTGTTTCACTGCAGACATAATGTCTCTCAGTAAGAGGAGTTATCAAGCCATGGAGAGACATGAAATGGAAAAAAAATTATCATTTGTTTCGGGATTATTGAAGTATTCTCATTTTTTTTTTTTGGGGGGGGGATATAAAGAGAAGTTTACGAAGTAGATAACCCAAATTAGATCATCCCAATTATTGAAACACTCTACAATTGGTTTAGTGTAAGCTGAACATGGGTAGTGATTAATGTAAAAGCGAATGTAATCCAAGGAAATGGAGCTATCTTCCCCTTCCTCATATCAAATCTAATCACCTCACATTTAACATACGTAGTGTAATACCTAAAGGATTGGCGCTTTGCAATGTTTATAATTACGATTTTAACATTGTAATGTTGATAAGCGGCAGTGAGAGTGAGAGCTAGCAACACCAAGAAGAGAGAGCTGGCAACACCAAGAAGAGAGAGCTAGCAACACCAAGAAGAGAGAGCTGGCAACACCAAGAAGAGAGAGCTAGCAACACCAAGAAGAGAGAGCTGGCAACACCAAGAAGAGAGAGCTAGCAACACCAAGAAGAGAGAGCTAGCAACACCAAGAAGAGAGAGCTAGCAACACCAAGAAGAGAGAGCTAGCAACACCAAGAAGAGAGAGCTAGCAACACCAAGAAGAGAGAGCTAGCAACACCAAGAAGAGAGAGCTGGCAACACCAAGAAGAGAGAGCTGGCAACACCAAGAAGAGAGAGCTGGCAACACCAAGAAGAGAGAGCTGGCAACACCAAGAAGAGAGAGCTGGCAACACCAAGAAGAGAGAGCTGGCAACACCAAGAAGAGAGAGCTAGCAACACCAAGAAGAGAGAGCTGGCAACACCAAGAAGAGAGAGCTAGCAACACCAAGAAGAGAGAGCTAGCAACACCAAGAAGAGAGAGCTAGCAACACCAAGAAGAGAGAGCTAGCAACACCAAGAAGAGAGAGCTAGCAACATTAAGAAGAGAGAGCTAGCAACACCAAGAAGAGAGAGCTAGCAACACCAAGAAGAGAGAGCTAGCAACACCAAGAAGAGAGAGCTGGCAACACCAAGAAGAGAGAGCTAGCACCACCAAGAAGAGAGAGCTGGCAACACCAAGAAGAGAGAGCTGGCAACACCAAGAAGAGAGAGCTGGAAACACCAAGAAGAGAGAGCTGGCAACACCAAGAAGAGAGAGCTGGCAACACCAAGAAGAGAGAGCTGGCAACACCAAGAAGAGAGAGCTGGCAACACCAAGAAGAGAGAGCTGGCAACACCAAGAAGAGAGAGCTGGCAACACCAAGAAGAGAGAGCTGGCAACACCAAGAAGAGAGAGCTGGCAACACAAAGAAGAGAGAGCTAGCAACACCAAGAAGAGAGCTGGCAACACCAAGAAGAGAGAGCTGGCAACACCAAGAAGAGAGAGCTGGCAACACCAAGAAAGAGAGCTGGCAACACCAAGAAGAGAGAGCTAGCAACACCAAGAAAGAGAGCTGGCAACACCAAGAAGAGAGAGCTGGCAACACCAAGAAGAGAGAGCTGGCAACACCAAGAAAGAGAGCTGGCAACACCAAGAAGAGAGAGCTGGCAACACCAAGAAGAGAGAGCTAGCAACACCAAAAGAGAGCTGCAACACCAAGAAGAGAGGCTAACACCAAGAAGAGAGAGCTAGCAACACCAAGAAAGAGAGCTAGCAACACCAAGAAAGAGAGCTGGCAACACCAAGAAGAGAGAGCTGCAACACCAAGAAGGAACACCAAGAAGAGAGAGCTAGCAACACCAAGAAGAGAGAGCTAGGCAACACCAAGAAGAGAGAGCTAGCAACACCAAGAAGAGAGAGCTAGCAACACCAAGAAGAGAGAGCTAGCAACACCAAGAAGAGAGAGCTAGCAACACCAAGAAGAGAGAGCTAGCAACACCAAGAAGAGAGAGCTAGCAACACCAAGAAGAGAGAGCTAGCAACACCAAGAAGAGAGAGCTAGCAACACCAAGAAGAGAGAGCTAGCAACACCAAGAAGAGAGAGCTGGCAACACCAAGAAGAGAGAGCTGGCAACACCAAGAAGAGAGAGCTGGCAACACCAAGAAGAGAGAGCTGGCAACACCAAGAAGAGAGAGCTGGACAACACCAAGAAGAGAGAGCTGGCAACACCAAGAAGAGAGAGCTGGCAACACCAAGAAGAGAGAGCTGGCAACACCAAGAAGAGAGAGCTGGCAACACCAAGAAGAGAGAGCTGGCAACACCAAGAAGAGAGAGCTGCAACACCAAGAAGAGAGCTGGCAACACCAAGAAGAGAGAGCTGCAACACCAAGAAAGAGAGCTGGCAACACCAAGAAGAGAGAGCTGGCAACACCAAGAAGAGAGCTAGCAACACCAAGAAGAGAGCTGGCAACACCAAGAAGAGAGAGCTGGCAACACCAAGAAGAGAGAGCTGGCAACACCAAGAAGAGAGCTGGCAACACCAAGAAGAGAGAGCTAGCAACACCAAGAAGAGAGAGCTAGCAACACCAAGAAAGAGAGCTGGCAACACCAAGAAGAGAGAGCTGGCAACACCAAGAAGAGAAGCTGCAACACCAAGAAAGAGAGCTGGCAACACCAAGAAGAGAGAGCTAGCAACACCAAGAAGAGAGCTGGCAACACCAAGAAGAGAGAGCTAGCAACACCAAGAAAGAGAGCTGGCAACACCAAGAAAGAGAGCTAGCAACACCAAGAAAGAGAGCTGGCAACACCAAGAAGAGAGCTGGCAACACCAAGAAAGAGAGCTGACAACACCAAGAAAGAGAGCTGGCAACACCAAGAAGAGAGAGCTGGCAACACCAAAAGAGAGAGCTGGCAACACCAAGAAGAGAGGCTAGCAACACCAAGAAAGAGAGCTGGCAACACCAAGAAGAGGGGCTGGCAACACCAAGAAGAGAGAGCTGGCAACACCAAGAAGAGAGAGCTGGCAACACCAAGAAGAGAGAGCTGGCAACACCAAAAAGAGAGAGCTGGCAACACCAAGAAGAGAGAGCTGGCAACACTAAGAAGAGAGAGCTAGCAACACCAAGAAAGAGAGCTGGCAACACCAAGAAGAGAGAGCTGGCAACACCAAGAAGAGAGAGCTAGCAACACCAAGAAGAGAGAGCTAGCAACACCAAGAAGAGAGACCTGGCAACACCAAGAAGAGAGACCTGGCAACACCAAGAAGAGAGAGCTGGCAACACCAAGAAGAGAGACCTGGCAACACCAAGAAGAGAGAGCTGGGATGAACTTGTAAGAGCAACTGATAAAGAGGAAGATCTTGCTGTGAGTGTAAGAGTCCTCATCATCATCGTAAGAGGAAGAGGTCCCCTGACACTATAATGTGTCCCTCATAAACATCTATGGTGAAATGTTGAGAAAAGAACTTAAAACGTAAGTTAGACTTAATTTAAAACATACAGCCATAGTGTTCGAGGCTTAAACCCACATAATTAATGTTTAATACATGAAACAATGGCATCCAGAGCTAAGATATGGTTTAGGAAAAAAGACTGAACCATGATGTTCCTTGGACGACAGGAGAGGCAGTGGGGACACGATCAGTGCTTATTAGTGTTGCAGCCTCACACACACACACACACACACACACACACACACACACACACACACACACACACAAAGGATCGGGTGGTGGTTGTGGAGGGAGGAAGGAAGGAGTGAGAGAGAGAGACAGGTAATACATGCAACAAGAGAAAACTCCCGTGTTCTCGTCATTACCATTTCATTATCAATTCCCTTTTCCAGCGTTATTGTCCCAGAAAACAGCGACCATTAGCGTGGGAGACTGGTTCTTTCTGACTCCTTTAACTGCTTCTCTTCCGCCCACCTTCTACCTCTCACACACCACCTGCCGCTGCTCCCACATCTGCATAAATGTTTTATTTGCTCCGGCGCGGCGGACCACACGCATAAAATCGGAAGCAAATTGTTCCTGATCCTTGATAATTACTCCAGTGGCTGTTATCTATCAAAGTATCAGCCCTCTAGATACTCCTAATTGGCCATAATTTGCATATTGTGTACTTTGGTAAAACATGCAAAATACACTAATAAAAGATGCGGTAAAATGACCCAAAAAAAACAATGAGTCGTTGTCGTTAGAGAGAGAGAGAGCGAGAGCGAGAGCGAGAGCGAGAGAGAGAGAGAGAGAGAGAGAGAGAGAGAGAGAGAGAGAGAGAGAGAAAGAGAGAGAAAGAGACAGAGCAGAGACAGACAGACAGAGACAGAGAGACAGACAGAGACAGAGAGACAGACAGACCGACAGTGACAGAGACAAAGAGAGAGAGAGAGAGAGAGAGAGTGAGGACAGAACCATCATTCATAACATTCCTCACTCTCACGTGAGGCAACAAGGAAAAAAAACGAAAAAAAATAAAAAGCTATCATCAGATCCTCCATCACTGGTGTGACGAAGGATGTGATGATAGGTTTCAATAATTCCTTCTCTTATGAATTACGTCCTGCAATATTTCCCTGATACAAATTGACTATTCTCCTACATTCTCCTGAAGAATTAGACACGTGCAACATCTGGGTACCCCACAGCAAACAAGCAAATTAACCCAAAACAACCCAGACTCCGTACCCACAACCCCCCACCCCAAACTCCACCTTTACAGCAGCTCCCCCACAGTATCCTTCCAGGTCTCCCACTCCCCCAACCCCCACAAACCCCCATACCACAGTATTAGAAAAGAAACTGAAAGTATGGTAGGCATCCACAGACATCATAGCTCTTACGGAAACGAAACTCACGGGGATGATAACAGATACGATCTTTCCATCCGGATATCAGATTCTGAGGAAAGATAGAGGGAGCAGAGGGGAAGGAGAAGTTGAACTGCTCTTCAAAAACCAGTGGAGACTTGAGGAAATGGAAGGAATGGACAGAATATAAAACAAGGACTACGTAGTAGGAACACTTTAGACTGGGGGTACCAAGGTGGTGATTGCAGTGATGTACAACCAGCCTCTGTGTGTTGTGGGGTTCTTTGCATAGATTGAGTATGATAATAAAGACGAGCTTGGTATGGTAGCGTATATTGGAATCGATAAATGTATGGGGAGCCTCGAGTCGTAGGCCTATGTCCGTCTCCACTGCCTATCGGGATGGTACTGACTGCTAGTCGTCCCGGCACTCAGGCATTCAAAAAGGGAGGCCTATGATTGACTAACGAAGGATCACATGGGCAGGGAATGGTGATCACGTGGACAGCTATGGTAATAACCGTTAGAAGCACGAACTGTACATCTGAATAGCAGGAGACCAAGACAGGAAGAGCATGAGAGCAACAGAGCAATGGTGAACACACTAGCTGAGGTGGCCAGAAGGGCCCATATGGGTAGAGCAGAATTACTAGTTGTGGGTGATTTCAGACACAAAGAGATTGACTGGGAAAACCTGGAGCCACATGGGGGACCAGAAACGTAGAGGGCTAGGATGATGAAGGTGGTACTGGAAAATCTCATGCCTCAACATATCAGGGACACTACCAGAGAGAAAGAGAGAGAGGACCGGATGAACCAGCAAGGATGGACCTCATGTTCACCTACAGTAGTAATAACACTGAGGTCATCAACATGAAAGGCCCTTCGGAGCTAGTGATCACGCGGTCCTGAGCTTCGAATACACTGTAGAATTAAAAGTGGAGAGTGAAGAAGCATGAGTAGGATGGGAGAAGCCAAACTACAAAAGATGGGACTACACAGGCATGAGGAATTTCCTGCATGAGGCCCAGTGGGAAAGAGAACTAGTGGGAAAAACAGTAAATGAAATGATGGAATACGTGACTACAAAATGCAAGGAGGCAAAAGAGAAGTTCGTACAAATGGGCAACAGAAACAATGGGAAGACCAGAAAGAGCCCTTGGTTCACCTAAAGGTGTAGAAAGGCCAAAACTAAGTGTGTAAGAGAGTGGATAAAATATAGAAGACAAAGTACCCAGGAAAATAAGGAGATTAGTCTAAGAGCCAGAAATGAATATGCATGGATGAGGAGGGAGGCCCAGCGGCAATACGAGAATGATACAGCAGAAAAAGCCAAATCTGACCCAAAACCACATCAGGAGGAAAACAGCAGTAAAGGTAATCGGACTCAGGAAGGAAGGAGGGAAGATCACAAAAAACGATAAAGAAGCATGTGAAGAGGTCAACACAAGATTCAAGGAAGTGTTTTCAGTGGAGACAGAAAGGACTCCAGCAAACCGGGTTCCACAACTCAGGGGTCTGTCCTATGAAGAAAGGTTGAGGGAAATAGGACTAACAACACTGGAGGAAAGAAGGGTCAGAGGAGACATGATAACGACATACAAAATACTGCGGGGAATCGACAAGGTAGACAGTGACAGGATGTTCCAGAGAGGGAACACAGAAACAAGGGGACACAACTGGAAGCTGAAGACTCAGATGAGTCAAAGGGATGTTAGGAAGCATTTCTTCAGCCACAGAGTAGTCAGGAAGTGGAATAGTCTAGAGAAAGATATAGTGGAGGCAGGAACCATACACAGTTTTAAGACGAGGTATGATAAAGCTCATGGAGCAGGGAGAGCAGAGACCCAGTAGCGGGCAGCGAAGAGGCGGGGCCAGGAGCTGAGTCTCGACCCCTGCAACCACAATTAGGTGAGTACAATTAGGTGAGTACTCCAACAAGTGCTGAACACACTACATATAACAGGAGGAGGTGAAGATGCTGCTAAGTGAGCTAGATACCTCAAAGGCGGTGGGACCGGACTTCTCTCTATGGGTCCTGAGAGAGGGAGCAGAGTCATTATATGTACCAATAACAACAATCTTCAACACATATATCGAAACAGCAACAACCTGAGATGTAGAAGACGGCAAATGTAGTCCCAGTTTTTAAGTAATACAAACCAGTGTCACTGACATGCATAGTATGAAAAGTCATGAAGAAGCTTATCTGGAAAAGACTGGTGGAACACCTAGAAAGGAATGAGATAATACACGATAACCAGCACGGTTTCAGGGAGGGGAAATCCCGTGTCACAAACCTACCGGAGTTTTACGACAAGGTGACAGAAATAAGACAGGAGAGGGGTGGGTAGACCGCATTTTCTTGGACTGCAAGAAGACTTTCTACACATTTTCGGACAAGAGATTAGTGCAAAAGCTAGAGCAGCAGGAACAACGAGTGATGGTACGTGACGAGTTTTCAGAGTGGGTGCCTGTGACGAGGGGGGTTCCACAAGGGTCAGTCATAGGTCCGGACCTGTTTCTGGTAAATGTGAATGTCATGACGGAAGTGATAGATTCAGAGATGTCCCTGTTTACAGACGATGTGAAGCTAATGCGGAGAATTCAAGTGTATGAGGATCTGGTAGAACTACAAAGAGATCTGGACAGGCTGCAAGCCTGGTCGAATAACTGCCTTCTGGAGTTTAACCCCACCAAGTGCAATGCCATGAAAATTGGGGAAGGTGAAAGAAAACCACAGACAGAATACAGGCTAGGGGGCCAAAAACTAAAAACCTCACTCTAGGAAAAGGATCCTGGGGTGAATATAATACCGAACACATCTGATTCGCACAACAACCAAATAACTGCTGCAGCATGTGGGTGCCTGGCAAACCTAAGAATAGCGTTTTGACACCTGAGTAATGAATCATTCAAGACTCTGCACATCGTGTATGTCAGGCCCATATTGGAGTATGAAGCACCAGTATGGAACCCACACCTGTTCAAGCACGTCAAGAAATTAGAGAAAGTGCAAAGGTTTGCAACAATAGTAGTCCCGGAGCAAAGGGGTATGTCCTACGAGGAGAGGGTAAGGAAAATAGACCTGACGACACTGGAGTACAGGAAGGATAGGGAGGACGTGTTAACGACATAAAATGCGGAGAGGAATTGACAAGGTGGATAGGGCCAGAATGTTTCAGAGATGGGACACAGCAACAAGGGGACAACTGGGAGTTGAAAACTTAGATGAGTCACAGGGATGTTAGGAAATATTTCTTCAGCCATGTGGAAAGTGATGTAGTGGAGGCAGGATCCATACATAACTTTAAGAAGAGATACGGCAAAACCCATGGAGCAGGGAGTGGACCTCTTAGTAACCAGCGAAGAGGCGGAGCCAGGAGCTGTGACTCGACCACTGCAACCACAAATAGGTGAGTACACACGGGAGGGACGGAGGAGCACAATAAACGTGATATATTAATCATCAGGGCCTCGGATACAACAGGTCGTCCCCCGTCAAGTAAATCTGGCACCAACAACCTCCCAAAAAAACTCATTAATCGTTTCTAAACATTACTCGCGGAGAAAATACTTGAGAGTAGATGGTAAAGCAGTGAGTAGATTCTAGTAGATGGTAATACAGTAGATTCTAGTAGATGGTAATACAGAAGATTCTAGTAGATGGTAACACAGTATATTCTAGTAGATGGTAAAGCAGTGAGTAGATTCTAGTAGATGGTAATACAGTAGATTCTAGTAGATGGTAATACAGAAGATTCTAGTAGATGGTAACACAGTATATTCTAGTAGATGGTAACACAGTGAGGAGATTCTAGTAGATGGTAATACAGTAGATTCTAGTAGATGGAAATTCAGTAGATTCTAGTAAATAGTAATACAGTAGATTCTAGTAGAATGAAATACAGTAGATTCTTATAGATGGTAAGACAGTAGATTCTAGTAGATGGAAATACAGTAGATTCTAGTAGATGGTAATATAGTAGATTCTAGTAGATGGAAATACCGTAGATTCTAGTAGATGGTAACACAGTGAGTAGATTCTAGTAGATGATGAGACAAAAGAGGCTAGTAGATAGTAAGACAGTATATTTTAATAGATGATAACATAGTAGATTCTAGTAGACGGTAAGATAGTAGATAGTAAGGTAGTAGATTGTAAGATAGTAGATTGTAAGACAGTAGATTGTAAGATAGCAGATTCTAGTAGATGGTAAGATAATATATTCTAGCAGATGGTAATATAGTAGATTCTAGTAGAAGATAAAATAATTATTAGATTCTAGTTCATTCTAGCTTTAGTGTATTCCAGTAAATGTTAATTTAATTAGATTCTAGTAGATTTTAACACAAGTTGGTTGTAGAGTATATTTCCATAATACAGACGGTGCTATTCTGAGGGTGGTAAGAGCTCCTGATCCAAGGGACTGCAGCCATCCCCTCACTTTCCTCGAGTTAACCTTGACTGTCTTCCACCCACCAGTCAGTGTGTGATTACTCATTGTTGTGCTCCTTTTTCCTTATTAATAATAATAATAGTAATAATAATAATAATAATAATAATAATAATAATAATAATAATAATAAAATTAATAATAATAATAATGATAATAGTAATAACAACAACACCTCTTGGGTAGCTCCGAGAAAGACAGACTTAAGTGTATACATAAAAATTGGTCAATGTTAATTTTTGTGGCCATACTATGGCCACACTTTGGTAAAACTGATGCCACACTGTGGCCACTCTATGGCCACATTGATGGCACACTGTGGCCACACTTTGGTAAAACTGATGCCACACTGTGGCCACTCTATGGCCACATTGATGGCACACTGTGGCCACACTCTGGTAAAACTTATGCCACACTGTGGGCACACTATGGCCACACTGATGGCACACCGGCCACACTAAGTATCAAGTGATACTCTCTGGTATCACTTGCGTACTGTGTGAGATTTCGCCTCACTCTGTAACATAGAGATGCGCTTCTCTTGCCTCTTCTTCCCATTCCTTTCAAGATGTGTGTGTGTGTGTGTGTGTGTACTCACCTAGTTGTACTCACCTAGTTGTGGTTGCAGGGGTCGATTCATAGCTCCTGGCCCCGCCTCTTCACTGGCCGCTACTGGGTCACTCTCCCTGCGCCATGAGCTTTATCATACATCTTAAAGCTATGTATAGATCCTGCCTCCACTACGTCGCTTTCTAAACTATTCCACTTCCAGACAACTCTGTGACTGAAGAAATACTTCCTAACATCTCTGTGATTCATCTGAGTCTTCAACTTCCAACTGTGTCCCCTTGTTGATGTGTCCCATCTCTGGAACATTTTGTGTGTGTGTGTGTGTGTGTGTGTGTGTGTGTGTGTGTGTGTGTGTGTGTGTATGTATTCACCTAGTTGTGGTTGCAGGGAGGCGAGTCATAGCTCCTGGCCCCGTGTGTGTGTGTGTGTGTGACATGCTACGAGTATTCAGCTCCCGGACAGATGGCCGACGGAGATTTGGCCGACAAACATTTCACCGGCGGACATTTGGCCGAACGGACATTTCACCGACGGACATTTCAACGAATGGGCGACGAAATGGAATTCATCACCTAACCTAACCTAATTTTCCGTTCGGTGAAATGTCCGTTTGGCCAAATGGCCTTCGGTGAAATGTGTGTCAGTTAAGTGTCCGTCGGTCATCTGTCCGGCCACAATTTATTCGGCGTATGTCACACTCCCATATAAGCTGCCTCCCAACCAACGAACCGGGTACTAAGGGTTTAACGATCAATAGGGTACCCAGTGTTAAATCAGTACCTTGGTTCATTGGCCAGTCACAGACAAGTCTGTGGTTCACTTGTGCCAAGCGAATTGACAGACTTGTCTGAGCTGCTGGTTGAGCACGGTGCATTCTCTGGCTTCTGCTTTTGCCATCTTTTGTTACCGTGTGGTACACTTACTATTCAGCCTCTGTATATAGTGTACAAAAGTGTACATACTTGTATATACCTGGGAAATTATATCTGGTGAAGGAAAACACAACAAGTCATATACTATTGTTGAGTTTCGTTTCCTCCACTTTGAATCCCATTACGACCAGGTCGCAAGCCATACTGTACCAGTGTTCGTAATAATGTGTGTGTGTGTGTGAGAGAGCACATTAAAACGCTCAGTTCTCCCACTTTTTTTTTTTTTTGCTGTGGTATGGTTTTATGTATATATGCGTATGTATGAATACATACATATATACAAATTTATTTACAAACATTATCTCTCAGTCCACAGCAGAATTCTAACCTACTGCATCAAACTACACTTAAGTTCCGCGTACTTTGATGCAGAGTGTTTAGGTTCGAATCCTGCTTTGGACTGAGAGATAATGATAATGGGTGGTGTTGTTGGGGCTTGGAGGGTCGTCTGAATTGCAATGTTAGCGTACTTCTAGCAAGGCAGAAATTGAATGACAGTAAAAGTGTTTTCTTCTTCGTTGCGTTACATTACCTTTGTAGGAGACGACCAGAAGAAAACACTTTGTTACTCATTCACTTTCTGTCTTGCTAGAAGTTCGCTAACATTGCAGTTCAGACGACCCTCTAAGCCGCAACGATCCCAACCCTCCTTCAGAGTGCAGGAACTCTACTTCTCACCTCCGGGACTCAAATCCGGCTAATCTGTTTCCCTGAATCCCTTCATAAATGTTACCTTGCTCACACTCCAACAGTACGTCAGATAATAAAAACGACTTACCTCCACTCAAGACTCAAACACAAAACTTCCTTTATCCCCTTCCTTCAACCATTCCTAGGACGACCGCTACGCCTAGATTTATGCGCCCTCCTGGTCATTCTCTTTTTCTCCATCTTCTCTAAAAGTTCAAACTACCTCATCAATACTTATAGTAACTCCACACCTTCTCCTAATCTCCCAACTCCTAATTCTCAGCAAAATATTCATACCACACATTTACCTTCAACACGACATCTCAACCACCTCCAGCCTTCTCTTGGGTGTAACTTTCAAAACTCATGATTCACACTTATACAACAGTGTTGGTACTACTATACTCTGGTACATTGTCCTTTTTGCCTCCATAGATAAAGTTCTTTGTCTCCACAGATGCCTCAGTACCCACTCACCTTCTTCCCTTCGTCGGTTTTATGGTTCACCTCCTCTCTCATAAAGCCATCAGCCGACACGGCTATTCCCAAATATATGAAAACATTTACTTCCGCCATACTCCCTCCAGTATCTAACTGTCATGTTTCCTGCCGAATCTTACCCAGCCACACTTAATCTTCAATGTGATTTCTACTTTCTCACTGCCTATATTTTTTTTTATATTCTCAGTATCTTTAATTTTATTCTTTCACATACCCTCCCAAATTCGTTCATCAACTTTTGCAACTTTTCTTTAGAACCTCCCAGAAGAACCGTGTCAAAGTAAAAAGCAACTGAAAGAACTCTCTCCGTACCAGTTACCAGATTCACCATTTTTCAGTTCCACACGTCTTCCCATCATCCTAGCATTCACTTATTTTACAACCACATCTTTAAATATGCTAAACATGCGTTCTGTCTAAGGCCTACTTTTACTAGAAAATAATTTCCCTCTCTCCTACATTACCTAACCTGAGCCTCACTCTCCACATAAAATTTATTTACTGCTTGAAGTAACCTACCACATATTCCATACGTTTGCAACATCTACCACATTGCTTCCCTATCGACCCTATCCTATGCCATTTCTAAATCTAAAATGCAATAAAAAATTCTTTGCGTTATCCAAATATTGTTTACTTGTTTCAGTGTAAACACTTTGTCTACACATCCTCTACCCTTCCTCATTCTTACTCTGCAATCCTACTCTCTGTCTCACCCACAATTCTTTCCATAATAGCTCTGCCATTCACTTTACGTGGCTTTTTCCATATAATTCTAACAATCTCTTTTATCATCTTTTCCGTTATTAAAAGGAACTGTGCATGCTCTTTGTCAGTCTCTAGGTACATTCTTTTCCTTCAAGTATATATTGAACAAATGCACCAACCACTCAGAAACTATATCCCCTCTTATTTTGACATTTCTGACTTAATCTCATTTATCCCAGCTGTTTACCTCCTGTCATTCTACCCACAACCTCACGCACCTCCCCCGCACTCATACCTCGCCTTTCCTCATTCCTAATAGATATTATACCACCCTGCATAGTGCAAGAAATCACTGCCTCCCTCTCTTCATCACCATTCAACAACTCCTCCAAATGATCCCTCTATCTTCCCAGGACCTTCCCTTCCCCAATTAATAACTTCTCCATTTGTTCCATAGGCTTTCTCAGTTTAATGATCTCACTTCAAAGCTTTTTCTTATCAGCAAAATTTTTTGATAAAACCTCACCTACTCTCTTATAAGCTCTTCTTGGGAATTCCCTCACCACTCTTTTAGCCTCTCTTTTACTCACCATATACTCCACTCTCCATATATCACTTTTACATTGTAAAAAAAAACCTCATTTGCCAAGTCTTTGTCCCTTATCATTTCATCTATTTCACCATTCTACCAATCGCTCCCCTTCCCCATTGCAACCATCCTCATATATTTACAACACCTGCTGCACACTAACACTGCATTTTTAAATCTACCCTGTACTTCCTCGACTCCCTCATTACCTGTAGTCTTTCTAGCCCACCTTTCTTTCAGTAGTTGTTTATATCTTACCATAGTTATCTCCTACTTTAACTTATAATCTTACACTTTTCTCTTACCGATGACATTGTCCTTGTACCCCGTCTACCTCTTACCCTTATTGTAGCTACCACCAAATCATAGATATGATATATATGTCGCCCTCTAAAAAAATGCACATCCAGAAGTCTATTCATCAAACTTTTATCTGTTGTATTAATATGTAGTCTAACAAACTGCTTTCATCACACCGTATACTTATTTAGTTTTTCTTAGAATACGTATTACCTAATACTAAACATATTTCTATACATATCTCAGTTAGAGACCTCCAATTATCATTTACCGCTGGCACTCAAAACTTACCCTGGTCACCCTCTGCATCAGTGTCTCCGCCTTCAGCATTAGGTCCCCCTACAACAATCATTTTCTCAGTTCGAAAGTCCCTAAACACTCACTTAACATCTTCCAATATCTCTTTCTCCTCTATGCTCTTCCCCAGGTGCGTAAACACAATTACTCACCTCTCACATCCCACCTTTATTTTAATTCACATAATTCTTGAAAATTTTCTTATATTCTCTCTTCTCTTTACATAATTAAACATTTAATATTACCGTTATTCCTTCCTTGTCTCTCATTCTTTCAGGTATACCTGACATAATTCCATTTACTCTTCTCCATTGAAATTTTCCTATTCCCTATTCGTATCACTTGGAGCTAAGACATTCAGCCTCTTTTCATTCATAATATTCACACGATCATTTCTTCACATCCATACATCACCCACACATCTTCATACATCACCTCACACATCTTCATACATCACCCCACACATCTTCATACATCACCCCACACATCTTCATACATCACCCCACACATCTTCATACATCACCCCACATATCTTCATACATCACCCCACACATCTTCATACATCACCCCACACATCTTCATACATCACCCACACATCTTCATACATCACCCCACACATCTTCATACATCACCCCACACATCTTCATACATCACCCCACACATCTTCATACATCACCCCACACATCTTCATACATCACCCCACACATCTTCATACATCACCCCACACATCTTCATACATCACCCCACACATCTTCATACAACCCACATTTGAAATTTTCTCCTTTGTCCTTCAAGTAATTTATAGAAGAGGAGTTACTAGCGCCTTGCTTCCGGCATTTTAGTCGCCTATGACAACACGCATAGCTCACGGAGGAAGAATTCTCACCCACTTTCCATGTAGAGGGAAGGAAACTCTAGGAGGCACTACAATAACAAGAACTATTAAAAGATTAGAAGAAACCGCAGGAAAGTGCGTATACATATGAGACATATGAAATGCTTAACAATTCGCAAACAGGCGAAATTATTTGCAAACATTATCTCTACGTCCACAGCAAGATGTGCGTGTCGTCATTTGTTTATGGGACAGAAAGAAAAAGACACCCACAATCTTGCCATTGTGTAAAACAATTACAGGTTTCCGTTTCACACTCATTTGGCAGGACTGTAGTAGTTCTCTGGGTGGTTGCTTTGATGTGTGTGTGTTAGCGAGTGCTCTCTGCGAAAACAACAAGGTGAAGTTGGTCTGTATGTCATAAGAGGAGGTGGTGATTCGCCGGGAATTCTCCCGGCCCGGGTCTATTCCAGATGGCGACCCGGCTTCGGCTCCCTGTCGGGGAAGTATCAGAGACCAATGTCTCCCATGGGAGGAGGTACAAGTACCCCCTCATCGTTGGGACCAACTGTCCCCAGGCCTAGCCACATTCCCCACCAGCACGGGGCTGGTAGGAAGAAGCTAGGCCTCTCTGGTCTGCCATCTTCCCCGCCCAAAGAAGGCTGACGGGAAGGGCAGGCTTGAGAGCCGCAGATGGTAGCAAGCTCCAACATTGGCACCTACCCTGCCCTAAAAGGGCTGGACATGGTGATCGATCCCTTTGTCATAAGAGTAGCTCATCTGCACTGACTTACTTAACACTACAAACGATGCAGTTGAACTGTTGGTGGTTAAATTTGGGAATCTGAATCTCATTGATGCCCTGTTACACAACTCACTAGATGCAACTTGCCAGCTGTTTGACGATCTATTACAACTCTCCGAAACATGGCCCCTAACATCCTGTTGCTGGGTGACTTCGATTTCAGACGCTTAAAATGGAAGAATGTCGAAAAGACTTTGATAACTGAGATGATCTTAGGAGCCAGTTCGGATGAACAGTTTCGCTCAACTAAACTACCAAGACTCTGCAGTAAATTGCCTTAGGTCAGCAAATAGCGAGACCTATCAGATTAGAAAATACTCTTGACGTTATATTCACTAATAATAAAGATCTGGTTCGAAACTAATAGTATCGAAGAGAGTAAACTCAGAACACAGCCTAGTAGAAGTTCTGACCTGTATACTCACTCATTCTGATCATCTAGTATCGGGCCTTTACACTGACCACAACAAAGAAATGACTAAAACATTTAAGTAACAATACAACTCAGTAGTATTTAGTGAGAAAATAATTAGTCTCAGGAATGACGACCCAAATAAGTTTTTTTATAAACAAGATTCAAAACGCTAGAGACATCTCCATAATTACTCATACAACCCTAACCCCACTTGACTTAGAAGCCACTGATTGCATGTCTTGCACTCCACCCTAAGCTCTGACTCGTGGAACTCTATGTTTATCAAGAATTACAAGAAACCTCGTACCTTAAATATTTGATGGAGAAGAAGCGGCTTGGACACTGAAGTCATTTCCACATTCAATAAACATCACTGAGATATTTCCACTCCGAAAAGGTGGCAGTAAAGCAAATGCAAAAAATTACAGATAGCTAGTGCTGACGTCCCATAGTCACATGGAATCATAGCAATTGCAAAGTCTAAGTCAACATGGGTTCAGAACAGGACAGTCCTGCCTCTTGAAATTGCTGGACCATTGCTGCATGGTCTTGGATACGCTGGAAGATATGGCAAATGTAAGTGTACGCAAATGTAGCGTACGCTTACTTCGCAAATGCCTTCGACAAGCGCGACCATCAGGTAATTGCACACAAAATGCATGTAAATGGAATAAATGGAAAGGTGGGCAGATGTGCATTTAATTTTCTAACTAATGAGACCCAAGGAGTAATAGTAAATGGAATGAAATCACGGGCTTAAAAATGAAAAGTTCTCTTCCCCAAGGATCAGTGCTATCCCCACTTCTATTTTATTCTGATATCCATCATAGACAGTTATGTAAGTCATAGCACCGCGTCATTCTTTGCAATTGAAATTAGAATTTGTATAAGAGTGGCATCCATAGAAGAACTGCGAATCTCCAAGATGATATTTACCAAGTCTTTCAGTAGACCTCTGACAACAATATGATGCTCAATGAAGATAAATTTAAATTATTATGTTATGAAAATGTTAAGGAAATGAAAATATCGAAATACAAGACGAAGTCAAATCACTCAATGTTTAACGTGAGAGATTTGGTAGTAATAATGTCAGAAGTTCTCACATTCAGGAAGCACAACACTGTTATTGCAATCCCGGGAGGAAATAAGGATACCAATCCAATGATGATGCTCTTCAGGTCACTCGTTCTCTCTAAATTAGAACATTTCTGTGTTAAAGGCCTCTTCAAGGCAGGCGAGATTCCAGAGCTGGAAATTGTACAGACAATAATCTCAGCTTGTATCTCAAACAGTACTCTTCAGAACGTAGGCGAGAAAGAAGCATCATCATGTACACTGGAAGATTCTGAAGGAATTACTTTCAAACCTGAACATCGAAAGCAATCCATATGAAAGCAATAGGCTTAGCAAACGATGGCAGATACCTTGTATGGAAAGAAAACTAGGGGCGCAATAAGTACACTGAGAGAGAACTTAGTATAAGTGTAAAGAGACCAAGACTCTTCAGCACTATACATAAGGGGAATTAAAAACAAACCTCTGTCTTTAAGATAAAATTTGATAAAAGACTGATCAGCCAGACAGGTCAACAAACAGTAAGATTAGAAAGATATAGTATAAAATACAGACAAGTATGAAAAAAAGACAAATGCAATAAAAGGCAGATGCTTATTGACTACACGTCGTGTTCACAGTGACTTGTATTAAGACAACAGATGAACCTGGAGAGATGAGCCAATATATAGGAACTGTAGTCAGATGAAAAGTCAGGTACGGTGTGTTTGAAGCTAAAACCTCCTCCAGAATCTTTATAGTCAGGCTGGATAGATCTATGTTTGAAAAGTAGGCCAGTGGGTCTACGGCAGTGCTCCTTCGCACTTTGTGTACTATGAACTGCTGCAATGTGGCAAGAGGCGCAGCTGTGTTGTAGAAGCCGTTGATCTAGTTGATATTGCTGGGTGTGCTGATGAGTGATGATTCAACCATCCTGAATCCATGGGTGTCTTCTTGCCCTAGCAGTGAGTAGTACGTCGTAGGATGGTTGAAAGTGGTTATGAGAGTCTCACACCGAAACTCTCACAATCATCAGTGTATATACACTTTTCGGTGTATATACACTGATATCAGTGAAATCAGAGGTGTATATCGGTGTATTCACTGATATACACCTGTGTATCTCTCGATACATGTACACCGAGAGCTATGAATATTTCGTTTTACATCTCTGTGTATATACACAGAAAAATAAACGTATCTCATTGTATTAACATCAAGAGCTGTATACCAGTGCATATACACCGAGAAGTGTATATCGGAGTAAATACGCATGTGTATATCAATATTTATACAGCGAGAAATGCATTTTTATCAGCGTATACACATCGAAAAATATACGTATAACATTGTATATACAGTCTATTCACCGAGAGGTGAATATCTCTCTCTATATATACCCCGAGTTTTAAATCGACCTATATGTATACCGAAAGGCGTTTATAAATGTTCATTCAGTGAGAGGTATGTATATATATATATATTTTCAACGAACCGGCCGCATCCCACCGATAAACGGTGACCTAAAAAGAAAAACGAAAGTTTTTATTTTTAAATTTAATAATATATACAGGAGAAGGGGGTTACTAGCCCCTTGCTCCAGGCAGTTTAGTCGCCTCTTACGACACGCAAGGCTTACAGAGGAAGAACATGACTCACGAAATCGTAATGACACGATTGCAAACAATAAGATTCATCCTAGTTGGATGAATCTTATTGAAGCCAGCTGGCCCAGTGGCTAACGCGTCGGTCTGGAGTTTTGAGACTCTCTGAGCGCGGGTTCTAACCCCACCCGTGGTATGGATTTTTTTTAAAGAGGAAGAATTCTGTTCCACTTTCCCATGGAGAGGGTATATATTTATCAGTGCAAATTCACCGTGAAGTATGTATCCCTATGTGTATATACACTGAGAGTTCACGTTAATCCCAGTGTTAGGGGTTGAACTATCCTAAAGAAGAGCCTCTTTCTGCAGTTTTTTTTTCTTTAAATATTCATTTTTGGTTTATTTCTTAAAAAAATAGAACAATATTCTAGGAATTTTTGGGTATTTGAAGTTCATTTCTACGATTTTTCTAAGCCACGTTATCAGAAATTACGAATTTCACCGGAACAGTTTCGCATCGAAAATTGTAGTAGATTTTACGTTGTTTTGGTGTTATATAGATAGTTCTGCCATTATTATTTTTTATTTAATGTATAAAAATCATTATTATGCAACTCTATGAAGGAAAACAATGGCGGTCAGAAGAAAAATTATGGTCATTTGAAGACAAAATATTTCTTTATCCGCCATGATCTCGGGAGTAAATTATTTGGCAGTCCGCATGTGTTGCTTCATTATTTATTGAAGAATCATGAAAACTTTTTCTCATATTACACACGAAGTCATTGTTCTTGAAAGTGTTGTCGAGACTTTTATCAAATTCATTCTCTAAATATATTATTTTATTGTGTTATTGAAAAAAAATCGAAAAAATAAAATTCCAATTAAAAAAAATACAAGATGATGTATTTTTATACTTTTGGGAATATGGCAAAAGTGAGTAATCTACTTTTAGTCATGTGCATTCATTTGTAATAATTTTCATATGTCCAATTTTCCTGTAGGCCTAAACGAGTGTTGCCATATAAAATAAAAACACGATTTTTTGTTTTATATTTATTTTATTTTATTTTCAGGGTGTTAACCTGAATGAAAGGGGGTAAGGCAGCTGGGATTGATGGGATAAAGATAGAAATGTTAAAGGCAGGTGGGGATATAGTTTTGGAGTGGTTGGTGCTATTATTTAATAAATGTATGGAAGAGGGTAAGGTACCTAACGATTGGCAAAGAGCATGCATAGTTCCTTTGTATAAAGGCAAAGGGGACAAAAGAGAGTGCAAAAATGATAAGGGAATAAGTCTGTTGAGTATACCTGGTAAAGTGTATGGAAGAGTTATTATTGAAAGAATTATGAGTAAGACTGTGAGTAGGATAGCAGATGAACAAGAAAGCTTTAGGAGTGATCCTTTAGGTAGTGATCCTACCACTGGTAGTGACCCTACCACTGGTAGTGACCCTACCACTGGTAGTGACCCTACCACTGGTAGTGACCCTTCCAGTGGTAGTGACCCTACCACTGGTAGTGACCCTACCACTGGTAGTGACCCTTCCACTGGTAGTGACCCTTCCACTGGTAGTGACCCTTCTACTGGTAGTGATCCTACCACTGGTAGTGACCCTACCACTGGTAGTGATCCTACCACTGGTAGTGACAGTACCACTGGCAGTGACCCTTCCACTGGTAGTGACCCTTCCACTGGTAGTGACCCTCCCACTGGTAGTGACCCTTCCAGTGGTAGTGACCCTTCCACTGGTAGTGACCCTTCAACTGGTAGTGACCCACTGGTAGTAACCCTTTCACTGGTAGTGATCCATCCACTGGTAGTGACCCTTCCACTGGTACTTACCCTTCCACTAGTAGTGACCCTTCCACTGGTAGTGACCCTTCCACTGGTAGTGACCCTTCCACTGGTAGTGACCCTTCCACTGGTAGTGACCCTTCCACTGGTAGTGACCCTTCCACTGGTAGTGACCCTACTACTGATAGTGACCCTTCCACTGGTAGTGATCCTTCTACTGGTAGTGATCCTACCACTGGTAGTGACCCTACCACTGGTAGTGATCCTACCACTGGTAGTGACAGTACCACTGGAAGTGACCATTCCACTGGTAGTGACCCTTCCACTGGTAGTGACCCTCCCACTGGTAGTGACCCTACCACTGGTAGTGACCCTTCCACTGGTAGTGACCCTTCCACTGGTAGTGACCCACTGGTAGTGACCCTTCCACTGGTAGTGACCCTCCCACTGGTAATGACCCTTCCAGTGGTAGTGACCCTTCCACTGTTAGTGACCCTTCCACTGGTAGTGACCCACTGGTAGTGACCCTTTCACTGGTAGTGATCCATCCACTGGTAGTGACCCTTCCACTGGTACTTACCTTTCCACTAGTAGTGACCCTTCCACTAGTAGTGACCCTTCCACTGGTAGTGACCCTTCCACTGGTAGTGACCCTTCCACTGGTAGTGACCCTTCCACTGGTAGTGACCCTTCCACTGGTAGTGACCCTACTACTGATAGTGACCCTTCCACTGGTAGTGACCCTTCTACTGGTAGTGATCCTACCACTGGTAGTGACCCTACCACTGGTAGTGATCCTACCACTGGTAGTGACAGTACCACTGGAAGTGACCCTTCCACTGGTAGTGACCCTTCCACTGGTAGTGACCCTCCCACTGGTAGTGACCCTTCCAGTGGTAGTGACCCTTCCACTGGTAGTGACCCTTCCACTGGTAGTGACCCTTCCACTGGTAGTGACCCACTGGTAGTGACCCTTCCACTGGTAGTGACCCTCCCACTGGTAATGACCCTTCCAGTGGTAGTGACCCTTCCACTGTTAGTGACCCTTCCACTGGTAGTGACCCACTGGTAGTGACCCTTTCACTGGTAGTGATCCATCCACTGGTAGTGACCCTTCCACTGGTACTTACCTTTCCACTAGTAGTGACCCTTCCACTAGTAGTGACCCTTCCACTGGTAGTGACCCTTCCACTGGTAGTGACCCTTCCACTGGTAGTGACCCTTCCACTGGTAGTGACCGTACCACTGGTAGTGACCCTTCCACTGGTAGTGACCCTTCCACTGGTAGTGACCCTACAACTGGTAGTGACCCTTCCACTGGTAGTGACCCTACTACTGGTAGTGACCCTTCCACTGGTAGTAACCCTACCACTGGTAGTGACCCTACTACTGGTAGTGACCCTTCCACTGGTAGTGACCCTACCACTGGTAGTGACCCTTCCACTGGTAGTGACCCTTTCACTGGTAGTGACCCATCCACTGGTAGTGACCCTTCCACTGGTATTTACCCTTCCACTAGTAGTGACCCTTCCAATAGTAGTGACCCTTCAACTGGTAGTGACCCTTCCACTGGTAGTGACCCTTCCACTGGTAGTAACCCTTCCACTGGTAGTGACCCTTCCACTGGTAGTGACCCTTCCACTGGTAGTGACTCTTCCACTGGCAGTGATCCTACCACTGGTAGTGACCCTTAAACTGGTAGTGACCCTTCCACTGGTAGTGACCCTTCCACTGGTAGTGACCCTACCACTGGTAGTGACCCTTCCACTGGTAGTGACCCTTCCACTGGTAGTGACTCTTCCACTGGCAGTGATCCTACCACTGGTAGTGACCCTTCCACTGGTAGTGACCCTTCCACTGGTAGTGACCCTTCCACTGGTAGTGACCCTACCACTGGTAGTGACCCTTCCACTGGTAGTGACCCTTCCACTGGTAGTGACCCTTCCACTGGTAGTGACCCTTCCACGATACATGGACACAGAGGGTATATATATATATACTCTCCAAGTGAGGTGTAATATTAGTGGTGGTAGAAGTAGTAGTGATATAAGTTGGAGTAGTAGTAGTAATACAATAAGGTAGAACAATCAATTTGCACATGAGTAAAAGGTGATAAAACAATTACATGGGTAGTATAAAAATAGGTTAGACAAATATTTCTGCTGGAGGTTGGAATAGAGAAGGCCTGTAGCAGTGTTCCACATCTACGATGTGCTTGTGTTGAATTAGCAGGAGAGACTATGTGATGGTAGGGTTTACTGTTTTCAGGAGGATTCTTGCTAAGACTTCAGAGATGGTGAAGCTGCTTTTGTTTTGTTTAATTGTGTTAGAAACAGCGATAAGTGCTGATTCAAGGCACTTGCGTCTACGGAAATTAGTTTCTTGATTACTAGTCGGGCGTCTTTTGAATTTCATGAGATG
The DNA here is from genome assembly GCA_009830355.1 of Cherax destructor. Lineage (NCBI taxonomy): Eukaryota > Metazoa > Arthropoda > Malacostraca > Decapoda > Parastacidae > Cherax > Cherax destructor. The sequence goes on from WNWK01001414.1 coordinate 283,927, forward strand.
ATTGTTGGAATTTCGGTGTTGTACGCAGGTGTTGTTCAGGTTATCGTTCCTACATGCATTAATGTGTTCATTGAGGCGTGTTTCGAGGTTTCTTGCTGTTTCTCCTACATAAATTTTGTCGCAGCCTCCACAGGGTATAGTGTAGACCCCCCGTTGACTGGTTCAAGGTGTTGGATTTTGTCCTGGTTACATCCTTTTAGAAGTACTGGAAGGGTGGCGACCTA